>JAVCKT010097567.1:895-11566 GCA_032273925.1 Rhynchotus rufescens
GCCCTTTCCCTTTGGGCTGAAAACTCAGCAAAAGCTCTGCTGGGATGGTGAGTATCCCAGCACTTAGCTTAGTAACTCTTTGCTCCTTGCTGTCTGTTGTGTAGATTAGCTAGTAATTGCTTCATACTTGTGAGATCCCAAAGTCTCTCTGCTCATGGCAAAAGTTGCCTTGACCAAGTAACCCAGAGAGGGATGAGTATAACATCTCTGACATTAGCTGCAGTCAGACACCTAACCCTCTCCCTGTGCCTGTGTTTCATTCACCTACACGTGCTAATCACTTCTGAAACTCTTTAATCACTAGATACTTAAAAAAGAATCATTCTAGCTAGTAATAACTGTGAAAATAGAATTAAGCAAGTAAAGTAAGCAAGAATTAAGCAAGTAAGTAAGAATTAAGCAAGTAAATTAAGAATTTTTACTTAAGCAGCAAGTAAAAATATCATTGACTTCCAAAAGGGACAGGTGCACATGAATTTCCAGAGCCCTACAACTCAGTTTCCAAACACCTCCAGTAAGCTAAGCAAATTAAGTGTGGAAATAGTTCAGGATGTCCACAGCTGACTACAATTTTGAATCCTCCTTACATGTCCTATATAGAAACATACCTACTTTACATGCTTTCTGTGAACCTTATAAGAACGTTAGTGAAATCGGTAAAGCCACAGTTAGATTATTTGCTTATCAGGATTAATTTACATACTTCCCTTTAATTTTTTAATCTGCAAACATTTGTATTTGGACACATAACAAGAGAAAATTAGAATGTGATTTATACAAATAATTAAAAACTCTCAAGTTGCATGTTAGATATAATAAGCTATTAAGCTCTACTACTTTTTTTTTCCAAATAGTCACAGAAGATCCAGATTACAGTGGAATAGTTTACCCTAATGAACTCAGATGCTAATAGTTACCACATTTGAGCATAATAAATATAATTCCATTATTTCAATAAAAGGAAAAGAAAGTTTAAAACAGAATTCAATGCCCAATTATATTTTTATCCATTAATATGCTTTTCAAGAAAATGAAATATATTTATAAGCAAAAAATGGAACTGTGATACAATTCTATTTTCTAAAGAATATATTTCATTACATATTTCACTCAAAGAGGGAAAAATGATAATGCTGGGAATTGTATTTAGTACCAGCACATTTTGGTGTTTAGTTAGCATTTATGTCTTTCTTTGTAGTCAAAGGACAGAGAGAAGCAGAATCCTCAAGAACAGAGGTTGAAATTCACAGTTTCTGATTTTTTTGCTGGAGAAGCTTATGTCTCCATGTTGAATGTTGCAGAAGCCTAGCAACAGAACCTAATTTCAGGTTATTGGATATATAATTTAAGCCCCTCAAGTTAGATGGTGTGAATATTGCTCACTGTTTCAATTATTTGGGTTTAAATAAGCTATAATTGTCATTAAATTACCAAGCAAGAAAACCTTTGCAATCAAGCAGGTCTTTGAATAAATAGCCATCCCTTAACAAAGCTGCCTACTAACTTGGCATGTTAACTGGGAAGTTTAAGATAAAATACTGACGTACCCTTATAGAGCTCATCTTGCAGAAAAGGTGGTATATTAAGTAATGCATTAATGGCTGATAGATAACGTACATAATTTTTAACAAATAGCAAAGCACTTGGCAGAATTTTAGAGAAAATACCCAGCTGTGGAGCATTTTTATATAATCAGTTGAAACTCCTCTGTTGTCAATAGAGCTAGTGTCTCATGGGCATGGTGTAAAACAGAATTGTGGATTTCAAGGGCTGACTTACTTGTAGCCTCCATGGGGAAGTGGGCTGGAGTCTGTATGCCTTTGTAACATGTGTGCAAATGAAGTCAGTAATATCTTGCCACAACAGGACCAGTGTTTGAAAAGGCTTTTTACCAGTGGTACGTGGTAATAAGCACTTCTACCTAGAGCCCTAGGATAGCTCTCTTTTTTGCAGTTTGGGTTAATAAATGGTAGACACATCAGTGATTCAGCAGTCAAAAAGCCTATCTCACACTGGATGCTTCTGCATCCAGTCCTTCCTTTACTTTTCTATATCATAAATGGTTAATTGTGTATGCAGGAGGTCAATTTTTAACCAACATTTTACTAATTTCATTCAGTCATAGATGCCATGAATGTAGAATAAAAATGTTTTACATGGGTCTCAAATTCTTTTCTTGACATGAGAAATAGTTGCTTGGTAAAATTTACTTAAGAAAACACATTTTTGTGAGTATATCCAAGAATGCATGAGTGGTTATCTTGTACTTCATCTAGGTAATTTTACTGAGCCTCAAGTGGTGAATTAAATCCAGGCAATTATTCATTTGATATGGTCTGAGATAAAAAGAACCAGGCCAGGAGGGAGTGAAACACAACATTTAATAAAAGAAGAAAGAAGCAATATTACCTAGTAACAGATCACTTGACAGTGTGAACTTAAACGACTCAATTGACTGACACAAAGATTTGGGAAAACAACCGTTATAGACAAATAGTTTGTCAAACGAAGTAGAAAAATTGGCTTCTGAACTAGTCATTGCTACTGACTCACCTTATTAAAATGGTTTGCTTGGCTTATACATCACCAGGTTCCTATAATTTCCCGCAAGGTCCTTTTTGTCAGTTGCTACTGCGTCGCTGCATGTGAATGTCTGAGTGAGATTCCGTAAAGACAAAACATTTAAAATGAAAACGGTGTCATAAATATTCTGGAGACCGTGAGTCACTTTCCTTTTCTTCTGTGGAAAGAGTGTGTTATAGTGGAACATTCTGCAAGTCTAAAATGCAAACTCTCTAAAAGACAATCATTCAGAATATACCAGACCGATTAGCAGCCCTCAATGAGACTAAATGGAATTCTAAATAAGGATCCATTAAGCTCCCAAAGGATACCAACACATTATTTCGCTTTCGATCGTCTGCACTGTGGATTACATCATTACCATGCACTATGATACCTGAAAATGAATGACCTACTGTGACACTGAAACCAAGGTGAGTAAATCTAAGTGCAGTCTGAAGAACCATTTCATCAGTAGAGTGCTTGGCCTTTCATTGTTGGTATTGAAAGATTTACAGACGTTATTGGTCATTTTAATGACTTCGTGCTGTGATATTTCCCCAGATAAAAGAGAGATGTTTGAAAGCAGAAGGAAGGGAGGCAAGAAAATACTCATTCGTTAATACTGCAGATGGTTAATATGGATATGAATATAAGCAGAGATGATACAGATATGCAGTCCACAATACCCAAACATCCTATGTAATTGGATTTTTTTTGCAGCATATAACATATATGTTTTACTGGTACGTGGATTATGGTTGAAAAAGTAACACAAAATGCTGCAAGGCTTTTGCCTTTTCTTTGCTTCCTGTATTAAAGATACAAAACAACGATTTCTTTTTCTTGTAACTTGAGTTGTAACATTAAGAAATGGATAGCAAATCAATAAAATAAAATGAGGTGACGCTGTATCAAAAAAGTAATCCTTAAGGAAAACTAGAACTTTAATAGCAGTATAAAACAACACTTTTTTATAAGCAGTGTGATTTAACAAGAGATCAGTGATTGGATTATTTATAAAAATAGCACCAAGTACTATTATCTGAGATTAAAGAAATCTAATTCATTCCTCTTGTAAATGGCAGCATATATACTTTTTCTTAAAGGCCATCCATATTTGGATAATAATGGTGGGTAGACTGAGAGACTGACATCTTATAAATTGCTCATTTCATTTACTCGGGTAGTAGTTGTAGGTATTCTTTGGTGTTATGCATTAGAATATGAATTCCAAAATGCTGAGTTAAGGTAGGAATGATGCAAAATAAAAGTATGTGTTGTGGCCTATACTTTGTTCCTCTTATTCCTCCTGTCAATCCTGTATGTACTGTATATTTGGAATAGTAAAGTTTATTGTGTTTTCTAAGATGAACTGTCTCTAGCAGGTTGCGTTAAACATTCTTCTAAATAACTCTGAGATCTTTCGTCTCATGAGCTTTATTGTGGGTCATTTCTCCTCAAAGGACATAATAAAAAATCAAAACATCTGAGTAGCTAATCTTAAAGTAAGAATTTATCTATCTCAGGAAAGTGGGAGAGTTTATCAGCTTACTACATTGTTAGGAAATAGACTGATCTTTCCCCCTTTCTTTTGTTTTGCAATAACAAGTGATTTGACTGTCATACATCCATTTCTGACAAAGACCAGTCTAACCCTTTCCTCCTGATTGTCCTACATCTCACCTAGTAGGGTTGCTGGCTATTTACTCTGGGGTCCCAAATTTTATCTCAGCTGAGTGTTGTCTCAGCTATAGTGACACTGACCGCAAACATACAATGAGATTTCAGCCAATGAGACTGAGCCAGAGACTCAAGCAGGTGACCAGATCAAGCTCAGCATCACTTGGCAAGTGCAACAAAAAGTGAAATTATTGCCAATACAGGCTGTCCCACTCAGCATAAAAAAATGAGAAGGTGAGAGACAAATTACTGTTTTTTTTTTTTTTTCTGTAAGACCAGTTAAAATCAGGATTTCTTTTTTTAACCCCTCAGAACAGGTTTAGCCTGAAAAACGCATACTTACTAGGTTTCTTCAGAACTTTCTGTCACAGAAAACAAACATCAGATGATAGCACATCTGACTGATCTTTCAAGTTAGGTGTAAATGAACATCTCAGAATCAAATTCGAACTTTTGATTTGTTATGTTCTTATCTTTCCCTCCAGTGGATTCTTTTTCTTAGGTAAGATTGCTCTTCCCAGACTTAACTCAACCTTGCAAAATACAAAGCGTTACATTTACTTCTCTTTTTTTACTATAGAAGGTGCATCCCTTGACACTTGTGTTTTTCTGAATCCAGGAATTATTTCCCTCATTTCGCACTTACCAAGTGTTTTTGAGTGAACAGAAGAACATCATTCTACTCCTGTCTTATTCTTTTCCTCAAAACCACTGGACACAATTCTTGTTCTTATTCAAATAAAGTAGCACTCTGGTTCCCCAGTAAAAGGCAATATTTATAATAAATTCCAGCACTCTGATTCTAATTTTCTGGAGTCCAAAGAACTTGGTCTGTTTCCTGTTACTCTCTGAAGTGCAGGACTAGATGGAAGAAATCCAGTGTCTTTCATAGTAGGGAAGGCAGGGAGAATCAAAACTGCATATCTTTTCCCTGCTTCAAGGGGAAGTTGTAAATCCCCACCATAGCAACACTCATGAACATTTTAATGAACTGCTCTTTAATGAACTGGTTGACGATGAACTACTTTGGCCCAGAGGGTGGGCCAAACAAAATACCCTAATTAAGTATGTTTAAGTGGTCAGCTAGGTCAAAGTGACTGGCTTTGTGTTGAACTTCACATACAGACAAGTATTTATTTTTAATTGAGCTCTTATACTCTGTCAAGATCTTCTTAGCCATAGGCTTCAAATTCAGTGAAAAATGTTCTTTTTATAATATATCTGGATTTTATTCTTAGGAGATGGCCAAAATTAGGGTTTGAAATGCAATATGAAATGTAGTTTTATATATCTATGCAAAAATTCCAGCAAGTGTTGTCTGTGTTCTGTTTTCCTTTTAGTCCACCTTTAATGGAAAATATTGGACACAATGAGGCTTCACTTCCTTCAGTATGACAAGTAAAATCACTAGGGTCACATCAGAGGCTAATTTGCCTCACTGTATACCTACAAATCCGGTAGACGAGAGAAAAACGACTGCACTTAGGTGAACTAACAGCTCTCGATAAGTGAATAAAAAAGGAGATGTGGTGAAGTCAGCTTTTCACTGAGAAGCCTCTCAAGGCAAGATAGCCTTGAGGCTGATGTCACTCACTCTTCAGAGCTATCAACATCATTCAGTTTTTCAAATTTAGACCTCTTTTCTCTCTTTAACCTACTTTAACCTCCTCTTAGAATGAATATCACCAGGTGTTACAACAATGTGGCATGCAGGAAAGGCATATTGAAAAAGAGAAAGCCAACATTTCCTGCCATGCAGCCCTTGTATTTTTTCCTCTCTTTTATTTAGAAAACTCAGAAAAATTGCAAAACAGGGAATGATCTGCCCAAAGAGAACCAAAACAGAACACTCCAAAGGAGAAAAAAACAGCCTGTGTCAGAAGCTTTAAAATGCTAGGAGGAAATGCATGCATGCAGAGAGTTGTCTGGAACACCAGGCCTGGTATTAGATATTACTTATCCTGATTACTGACAATGACAGTACTCCATTCTCCGGAAGCACCCAGCAATTTTGTTGCTCCGCTGTTACAAGCAGAGGCTGCTGTGTGGACTCATAGAGAATCGGTCTGAGGAAAAAGTGGTATAAAATATGTATGAAGGTTAAAAATAGGAACATTAAAGTGACTCTTCTCAAGTATGTACCATAACCAGTACACAACCTAATGTGCTAGGTTCATCTTTTAGAATGAGAAAGGAGAGGTAAGGATTTGTGAAAGACAATTTGTCATTGTGGTAATGAGTTTAGAAACTCTTCTTTACGCTTTGGTTATCCAAGTGTTTCTATGTGACCGCTATATAGGAAGGAGGGGTTACAGGAATTTCATCACTGAGCAGAAATTCAAAGATGTTTAAGTTAAAGGACAAGGTTGGTACAAGGAGAAATGGCAGCAAACTAGCCACAAATCAAAGAGGACTAGGAACTCTTCTGCAACTTTCTTCTAAGAGAAGTAATCCAGAAAAAGCTGTGTGACTCAGTTTAAGCAGAGACCAATCATGAAATGAAAGGAATAAAAAAACCTGTTACATACAACAGGAATTGTCTTAGGAATCACCCAACTGTGAGAGAAAGAAACCCAGTAAGAAACTCAGCTGTGCTCACACTATACTGTAAGGGGTGCTAGGTAAACAGTATAGTGCTCACACTATACTGTAAGGGGTGCTAGGTGTAGGCATACCCTACACCTGCCCGTTTTTATCACTCCTCCTGTGCTCAAGGCATCTGCCTAACGGATCTGATTCTCCTATAGCTTTCTGCATCCAGTGGTCTATGTTACTTTGCTTTGTAATTTTTTACACACTTTCCTTAGCATGGGTTCCAGGATAAAATGAGAAGGATCAATAGGCTCATAGCATTGCACATGATGCAGTTTGATCCTTCCAAACGAGAACGGAGAAACCCTTGTGGCTTGTGTTCATCTGGGGAGTCTGTGAAAGGAAACAGTCTTGTCAGTTGAAAAGTGGCATGTCTTTTGCTGTACTGTGCTGGCGGAGAGGCTCACTGGCTCACATTCGCAGGGCATGCCGGAGAAGTCTCCTTCTAGATAAGACTTCCACATCTGTTATCATCTGACCATCTGAATGACTTGGTCTGTCTGCCTTCTCTTTCCCTCTTTCTTTTTCTTACTTGTATCTTTTGTGTAGGCAGAAAATTTGTAGTTTTATCACTGTAACAACTGCTACTATTTGAACACCATGTGAAAACTACAGGCTGCCTCCTGGGTTCTTTTACAACATGGTTCAACAGGGTGAGGGGTCCCATATACTTATTCCCTGCTGTCACACACAAAACACACACACAAAAAAAGACCACTTGAGGATAGGAACTGACAGCCCAAGAACTTGTGCTGGTCAGGAACTCGGTGATAAAAGCAGCAGCTATTTCATAAGAGCAAGTACAGAGATCATTCTTTACTTCCACGGTAAGTGCTGTGACACTGGTGAGTGGTGAGTCCCATGTAATCAGAAGGACTGATGAGCACTTAATTCTACTGAGGTTCTTATCACCCATCACTGTGATACGTTATAATGACCTTATTTCATTACTTCGATAAGCCCAGACTCATTGTAAAAACTGAGTCTATATTGAAAGAGATTAGGATTTCTATTTGGCAGAGTTTTGCCATGTCAGGGTTCAGTATAAGGACTATAAAAGCTGATCATGTGCCTAACAAATAGTACTAATGTGTTCTTTATAAGTAATATTACATTCCTGCACAAACATTCAGGGTATTTAAAAAAGAAAATCCTATTATTGTGTTAGATAGTTCTAGTGAAATTCATTTTCTGCTTCTTGCATGCCTGACGAGGCCTTTTAATATGGTTCTAAAATGCATTTGTGTCAACTCTTAAGCAAAAACATCATAAAAACCTCCAAACAGATTGGAGGCTTTATGATGTGAAAAAATATCCATTGGAGGATCAAATGTGGCCATTAAACTGGTGTTGACTAATTCAACTCTGAATTTAGTGCTGAGCAGTAAAAAGCTAAGGTATTAAAGCCCTGTGCCATCCAGTGCCATCATTGCTGCTGTTTGCAGCTACATGTGCTCTTTCTCATGTCACTGTGTGTCTAAGCTCCTCATGAAGGTGACAAGGTGTGAGTGCTCAGAGGAAAAGTGATGGGTATCATCATTCTTGCTTTCCCTAAAGCACCTTGGGGAAAAGAATGCAGCTTTCATTCATTTCAGGCTACCTCGTGTTCTGAATGCTCTATTGCGTGGGAGAATGTTGAATAATATAGCAGAAATTAGTCATGTTTGATCTTTCTCTTATCCTAATATACCTCCCTTAAGAGCAGATAGAGAATTGTTCTTTCTCTGTTCCTAGCTGACATACACCTCTGTTCAAAGGGGTGGAATACATTCCTCACCTCTCCCATCATGTTCTGCTGAAGGCTGGTGTATTGTATAACAAAGTGATTGTGGATTTGGGATGGATGAATGTGCAAATATATAACATACTTTACACTGAATAATAAAGAAACAATTCATAAAAGCTGCCAGAAGAGTTGCAAAGGTGCATTGCCAGCATAAAATGTAATATTCCTTATTTTAAAAAATAAATAGTATTAAAATCAATATGTGTTTACGTATTATAATATATACAAAAAGAACAACAACAACAACAAAAAAAAAAGAATGAGGAAGAGTGTATCTGTAAGTGTTTTGAAATCCATCTAGTCTCATTGATTATATCTGCTATTAATTTGGCCCAAGGTGAGCTATTTAGTGAGCCAGCATGACAAAGGTCTAAGTGATGAAGTGGAGGACACCATATGAGTTATAATGCAAGCAACATTCCCAATAAGAGTAGCTGGATAATAGCTCACAAAAGAAGTAATTTTCTTCATTCTCTTTCTGGACACATAATTCACATTACAGAACCAATTAACAGGACTAATGTATGAGAGAAGATGCAATGAAGGACTCTGCCTGAGAAGCATAGAGATGCTCAACTTAATTATGAAAAGCCTTAAAAAAGAAAAGGTGGGGGGGGAAAGAACAAAAAAAGACATTGATTTAAGTCACAGGAAACACTGCTGAATTTCTGAACTATAAGATTTTGGAATCACATAATGTCTCATAAGTAGAAATTAATTTTCTGATAAGTTGAAGCGGGAACTACTTCAAGAATCTAGAAGATTTTTTGGAAAACCTTGATAACAGATATTTTGGCTCTTTAAAAGAATTTTATATTTCTCTTCTGAAAAAGAATGAAGCTCCATGTGTTACTTGACCTGAATATACAACATAATATATTCTTACCACTCTGGGCTATATATCTTTAGCACATCTGAAAGCTAGGTGCAGGACACTAGCTTGCATTTCTTGGCATGCAAAGTTGTGTGTGTTACTGCTCCTATAATCTTGAATGTGATTTCCGCTTGTCTGTCATCATTCTAAGATATTTTGATCGCTGTCAGGAATTTCAGCACATTTTTACATTGAAGAGATCTGGACAAGGTTTTTCAAATCAACCTGAGTGTCTTTGAAAATCCCACTGCTAAATTGACAGCAACAGCAAAGAAAATGTATTGTTATGAAATTAGGCAGGTATGAGAGGAAAGGGAAAAAGTCATATCTACTTTGCCGCTGGTTTCCTCTTATAAGTACAATGGTTCATATACTTCCATTGAAAGGGCAATGGAAATATATCTCCACTCATTCCTGTGCACCTTCTCTTTCCCCTTCAATACCCTCCCCTTCCCTTCATCATTATCTTCCTTAGTGACCCACACGCTGCCACCTGCATTGAGTTTCTTTCCTTTCTTACACTGATTTCAAGGCAAGAGCAAAAACACACCAACTTTTCTCCTGAGATGAACTTGGAGGAAGATTGTTTCTCAGTGCAGTGTTGCATTAATAGATATGATGGATGTGAAATAATCATTGTTGAATGTCTGTATGTATGGACATTTAAAAAACCTGTCCTGAAAGATCTTGGGTATAATTGACACTGAATAGATATTCTTATGTGCATTGTAAAAATTTTGTTGATAATGATTTGTAACCAATAGATTATATCAAAGGACCTGTCACACTCTGTCAGGTGAAATGTGGCAAGTGAATTTTGAAACCCATTACTTATGTAAAGACTTGTATTTGTTCTTTAATTTTTTTCCATTGAAACCGCAAAAAAAAAAAAAAAAAAAAAAAAGTAAAATTAAGTTTGATTTATAAGTATAAGTGGACCATAGTGGTTTCTCTTATGTGGCAGGTAAATATGTGTTCCTCTTAGGTGGAAGATAAACATGATATCTACTGTGCAAAAAATTTTATTTGGATCCAAAGAATGTGCTACATCTTTCATTTAGAATATGTGAAAAAAGCTCTGATAATAAATAAATCACAAGAAGCATAGCAGACTTAAATAAGTACATATGAATTTTGTGAATAATCCATAAAATTACTTTTTCATTGACACATC
>JAVCKT010097569.1:0-11565 GCA_032273925.1 Rhynchotus rufescens
GCCCCCCCGGCCCCCTCCGCGCGCGGCCGCGCGCGCCCCGCGCTGCGCATCTCCCGCACCCGGCAGAGCGGAGCCCGCGCCCCCGCAGCTGCCCCGGGGTCCCCCTCCCGCGCAGCTCGGTGGCATGCGGAGATGCGCGGGATGTGAAATGAGTTGGTGAGGTATCAGCCGCAGGGCATCAGCGGCAGCTCCGTGGCCACGCGGCACCGGCGGTGCTGCAGCCCGCGGGGCACCTCCTGGGCCCTGCACCTGCCGCTGACCGGGCTGCAGAGACCTCCCCGGGGCAGCAGGGCAGAAAGTGCCCCCAGCCAGTGCAAGGAGGGATGAGGGGCCGAGCAAGAACACGGATCTGACAGGTGAGGAGAAGCTGAACCTGGACCTCTAGTGCTTGAAGGTAGCAAACGTTACGGCGGGGGAAGAATTCCCCAGGGAAAAGGCGCATAAATCTGCAGAACAACAGCATGCTGAGCACAGAGTATTTAAAATTAGGCCAGTTGCAGGCCTGGAGGCTGCTGAAACGCGTGGCCTGGCTCGAGGCGCAGGCTAAGGTGGCATGGACCTGTTCTCTGATGGCTGCAGGGGCAACACGAGCAACGCGCGGGAAGTGCGGGACACCTGTGTCCCATACGGGTGGGATGAGCTCACAGCGTTGGGATTAACGGAGGAGTTTATACTTTAAGCAGTTGGGATCCTGTCCACATCTTTACTGCTCCTGGAGTCCCCTCCCAAAGCGCTTTGGCCCTGTGGGGGATGCCGTCTGTGACACCTTGTCACAGTGAGGACGGACGCAGCGATGGGGGTCAGACCGGGACGCTCCCTGGGGCGGCTGTCCCAGGGAAGCAGGGAAGGAGCTGCAAGCCCTGCAGGAGGGGGTGGGAGGTCAGGGAGGCACGGGACACCAAATCCAGCTCAGCTGCCCATCGCCTCCCACCCCGTGCCACCTGCGAGCCCCGAGTCACTTCATCATCACCAAAAGCAGCGGTGCCCACGCCCCTAACACACCGATAATTAATGACTGCTCAGGCCGAGCTTCAAAACTGCCTCCCAAAGCAGTTTTGGCCCTAGAAAAATGGCACTTTCCAGCTGCAGGAACCACATGGAGCAGAGCCTCCCTGCCCGCTGTGAGCCCTTGGCATGTGCCCCTCTTGCAGCCCCAGCTGGGCAAAAGCAAAGGTGAGACCTGTTCAGGAAAAATGCTTTAATAAGGAGCTGAAAGGACACTTAGGAGAAGCATTTTGATCCTTTTGCGCCAGTGCAGATGGGAGCATGTCCTACCGCAGCCTTGGCCCCTGCCAGCACCTGGCCTTGGGAGGGCTGCGCTATCACAACCACCTTCTCCTATTGCCAGCTCTAGCACTTGTCAGTGTCTAAAAAGCACCTGCAAACAGAGCACCTGTCCTCAAGTGCTGCAGCACTTATGGATTTCACCTGAGCTTCCTACCAGCTTGAAGTTCCCTTCTGGAAAACTTGCATCTCCTGTTTTGGCTCTACGGCACTGGCCCAGCCCCAAGAGTCATTTAATTCTCACATGTTTCTAGAGAGCTGCAGGTGTCATCTGATGACATTTTTCAGGAGGAAAACAGCCCAGTTGCTGCTGCTTCCAGTCTATGTTGCTCCCTGATGACACAAGTGCCTTGGATGTAGCTCGGTGGGGAGGAGAGCGGTCGCGCTCGACGGGACGCTGCATCTGCATCCTGCATGGCCAGAGCTCCTCCTGCGGGTATCAGCACATCCAGCTTTGCAGGGCGCTGCTGCAAGCGGCCGGGCTGGTACGTCCTGGGTCCGGGGGGGCAGACGAAGGTCTGGCCACCTCCAGCACACTTGGTCTTCTTGGTTAGCTGGGCATTGATTACGGACAGGAGCACTTCAGGGCCACCAAGCATCTGCCGCTGCCATCCTCTTCCAACCAGCAGCCAGCCCATCCTGTTTAAATTCAGCCTTGGCAGCTGCTCTTTTTACAGGTGCTAATTTCAGCGAAGCATCAAGAAATCCCAGGAGACGGAGCTATTTCCACGGCCCGAGGGCGGCGCGGAGCTAGGGTTTATCTGGCGGTGCTGCCATCGCCGCCCTTGCCGACACTCCCACCCAGTCCTGCAGGAAGAGGAAGGCAAGCATGAGGAAGAGGCTGGAGGTGTGGCCATGGTCCTTAGAGCCTCCCCAGGTCAGTGGGAAGCAAGGGAGCCGGGCTGTCTCGTGGGCTCTCTCCTGCAGTTGCAGCTTCCCTAGGAATGGAGCGGGAATGTTTGAGGATGGAGAGCTGGAGATGCTGCTGGAGAGCAGGAGGACAGTGACGGGAGGTGGAGGAGAGTGACCCGAGCGCCGTCACCCTGCTCTATTCCACATGTGCCTTTCCCCAGCTGGGAGCTGGTGTCTTGCTGGTGCCCAAGCTGTGTGAACCCCCAGCACTGCGAGGATGGACGCACCGGGTTGGGTTTTGGGGGGGCTGCAGCATGTGCCCCTGGGCAGTGCTGGGTCACACGTGTCTGAGCAAAACCCCAGGGTTTAAGCAGGAAGGGCCCCGTTGGCAGCTCATAAAGCGCAGAGGGATGGTCCTTATGCAGGTTAAGCATTGACACCACTCAGTTGCTGCATTACAGCACGGCCACGGCTTGAGGTCTGCGTGTGCCCAATCCTCGCGGGCGCCTCGGTGCCCGTTTGTAGAAGAAAACCCATTTCTAGTCTAATGGAGCAGAGGGAAAGTTTGCAAATGTGGCCAGGGTGGCACTTCCCCACTCAGAGGCAAACAAGTGAGCTATTTTCAAGCTCTGTGTTTTTAAGAGAATCTGTTGATATCTTTTTTTGGTGCTGTTCCCTACTCTCCAGATGGTCGTGCGCAGAGCTACTGCAGCGACTCCCTGGCTCCCTGCATCTCCCCTAGTCCCGAGATGGCCCCGGGCGCGCGCGCGAGCTCCTGCTCCGGGGGACCGCGCGAGCCGAGGGCGCCGTGCGGGGCAGCGCTGCCCCTGCCCTCCTTGCCGGCCCTGTGGGAGCCCCTGTGCCCTGGGCTGCCCCGGGCAAGGCAGGCTTGGCCTGCGGGGCAATTCCAGACATCCAAGGTGAGCAGATGGGGAGCTCTCTGCACCCCAAAATGACCTGGGACGGGGAACTAAGCTGCCTTTTGATGCTGCACGCGGGTCTCTCCCACTGGCCTTGCACAGTCCAAGCTGGGCTGTGATGGTCCAGCCCCAAGGAGCAGCAGCTGGAGCTCCTGGTCGGGTTCAGTTTCATTCCAAAGGGAGCCGAGCCCTGTGCTGTCCCGCGGGTCAGGGGTGCTCTGCCATGAAGGAGGGTTTCCCTGCTGATCTGCTGGGCTCCAATCCTGCCCGGACCGGCTCCCTCTGGCTCCCACTCGTGGGTGGCTGTGGGACCAGCGGGAGCCAAGGCAGCCAAGACCCTCCAAGAGACAGCACCAGTCCCAGCAATGCACAGGAGGGAAAACCCTGGGGACACAGCCAGGCACAGCAGAGCCCGAGGGTGCCCCAAGACGGGAGGCCGCCCCCCGCGGTCCGTCCCCTCCCCTGCGGCGGCTCCTTTAAGGGAGAAGGCGCTGCTCGGATTTTGTGAATGGCGGCGCCCGCCCCCGCCGCGCCCGCCCGGCGCGCAGCCAATGGCGAGGCCGCTCCCACGCCGCCCTTAAAGGCGCCGCGCGCAGAAACCAGCGGCGCCGCAGCCCCTTCCCGAGCACCTGCGGAGTGCGCGGCCTGGCCGCTGTGCGAGACTCGATCCGAGCGGGTCCCCGCAGCGACGGGCGGCCGCCTCTGCCCGCATGAGCCGTAAGTGGGAAGTGGGGTCGCGTGGGCCCACCTGGGCTCCAGGGTCCAAGCTGGACCCTGATGGTCCAGCCCTAAGGAGCAGCAGCTGGAGCTCCTGGTCAGGTTCAGCTTCATTCCAAAGGGAGCTGAGCCCTGTGCCGTCACAAGCCACAGGAGTCGCATGCCCTTCCCTGATGTGACATAGCCGTGCTCTTGGAGGAATGGGGCTTCGAAGCTTGCACAGGAATCCCACATGGGATTCAGCTTGGGAATGCCGCCCATGGGAATGCACAAACGGGAAACAGCCACGCGCAGAGGGAGAGCGCGGCGATCGGCACAGCAGCAGAACCGCACCGCGCTCGCAAAGCTGCCAGCTGAGTTTGCCCCAGCTGCAGTGTTGAAACGGTGCCCCTGGAGCAGCCCTCATCGGCCCCACGTGTTGCAGGCTACAGGAACATCCCACCGCAGCCACCAGCCACACAAGTCCTTCCCTGTAGTCTCCGTGCTTGGAGCAATCCCTTGGGAACACTGCCACGCAGTTCTTCCAGGGTGCTGGGGACAGCTACGAGGGCTCTCCAGACAACGAGCGGGAGGGATGTTTAAGACATGCCCAGAAGGAGCCAGCACCAAACCACGCCTGTGCTCACGAGTCACTGGGAAAGACTTGAAAATGCCACCTGGGAGCTGGATCCCCCCCACATCAGGAAGACACCTACAGGAACTGGGGAGAGGATACACGGGAGCAGCACAGGAGCATTCGCACGGACACGCGGATGGAGGGGATTCCGCCCTGCTGAGCTGCAGGGAAGGGACAAGGGAGGGCGCGGGGGCCTCTAATGGCCCCAGCTCGGCCCCGGCAAGAGGAGCAGCGGGTGCTCCCATGAAAAGGGAGGGACATTTTCCGGATCCACGCACGTCCCCTGTTCCACTCGCTGGAGCAGATGCCCCAGCTTGCAGGCAAGCGCCTGGGGTGATGCCGCTCTCGGCACAGCTCCGTACGATCCTTCAGATCCCAAAGCCCCCAGATCTTCACATTGTGGCTGCTCTGGTTCTCCCAGCCCTGCGACTGCCTCTGCACTGGGATCCTGGTTGCGCTCCAGCCCGGTGCCGTTAGGATGCAGTGACCTCCCCCGGCTCCTGCCTTCCAGAGAGGAGGCAGCTGCCTGCCAGGCTGCGCATCCAGCCGGGATTGCGCCTTTAAGAAACGGGAATGAAAGTCTGGGTGTTTGGCAGAAGGTGCCCGGGAGATTTGTCACCAGCCTGACCAGGGGCCAGCTTTCCTCTGCGGTGCCAAAAGAGCCTTGGAGTCCACGGAGCATCTTCCTCCTGCCACTGGTTTTGGACACATTTGCTGTACGAGCGGGTGGCCGTGTGCATCCTGTGGGCTCCAGTCCAGGGGCTCCAGCAAATTTTCCATCCTTTGCTGCAGGTGGAGCTGGGAACGGAGTCTGCAGTTGGTCATGGAAGTGGGAACAGCAGGAGTCACTGGGAAAGCCGAGGTGACTTGGTGCCAAATGTCCTCGGAGGTGATGATGCCGAGTGACACAGCCAGGGCTGATACCCCACAGGCCGCAGCATCCTGGGGATGGGACAGCTCTGCTTTGGCCAGAGGGAAATTGGGAAACAGGAAAAAGCACTTGGGAAACAGGAAAAGCACTCGAGGAGGAGGAGAGGCAGAGAGCGCTGGCCCTCGGTCTCCCCACGGCACAGGAAGGGCAGGGGATGGTTTCGGCTCCAGCCCGGTGGGGTTTTCGCAGACTCTGCCAGCACTGCTGCATGTCCCGGGGCATCAGCACCGGAGTCATCACGTGTCCACGTTCCCGATCCGGGAGGCACCAGCGGCTGCTCCCCAGGGTGTCCCAGGCACCCGCCAGCCCTAGCAGGTCAGAGCAGCTCGAGCTCTGACGTAGCCACCGCGGGAGGCGCAGGACAAAGTCGGGACAACAGGAAACCCGGTTACGGCGATGGATGCGATGGGTGCCCTGGCCCTGTGGTGGGCACTAAAGCAGGAGGCTGGAAAGAGCAAAGCGGGGAGGAAGAGCGACCAGGAGGGCTTGGGGCTGGTCCTGCTTGTGTAGAGGGAGCGAAGGTGCCAACCTGCTCAGCTTGTCTATGGAAAACCTGGACATGGACTGGGAGCTGCCGCGAGGGAAATCCAGGCACGTTGGCAGGAATGACACCTGCCCATCCCCTGCAACTCCACCACCAGCAAGAGGAAATTTGCTCCAATTATTTCATTAAGGAGATAAGGAAGGAGCCTGGTTCTGCTTCTCCCAGCACATCGGCCCTGCTTTTCCCCATGGCCAGACCAAGCCAAGATGAGCTGCTTGCATAATCCCACTGCATCCCTAAAATCCCCATCCTGCCCTTCCAGCATCCATAAAGACTTAGAGAAAGTTTGGAAGACAGAGAGAAGCAGACGGAAAGGGAGAAATTAAGCAGCAAGGAAAAAAGAAGGGGTGGAGGAGACATTGCCCAGTTTATTATAGTGCAGAACAAGAAGGGAAACGGTTAAAAAGGAGAGAGCAGCAGCAGTGGAAGTTTCATCTTTCCCCCCTTTTGGAGGAAGGATCACAGCACAAACATCACTCTGAGCCCACGCAGGTGCCCCGGACACGACGGCCAAGGAGCCGGCGGAGCCAAGCGGAGCCGGGAGCTGCCGTATCCCGGTGCAGCCCGCGGCGGGGATGCGGCCGGGCGGGCTGCGCGGAGCTGCCCCGCTCAGTGCCGAGCAGAGGGGACCGCGGTGCCGCCGCCGGCGGGGAGCCTCACCTGGGGCAGGGCAGCGCGGGCGCCCAGCAGCACGTTGCACACGCTGGCCGGCGCCTCCGTCCTCCGTGCCGTCACCCGCACCAGCCGCGGCCCGGCGCCCTGTGCGCCAGCCTGCAAGGAGACACGAGGGCAGCTAGCGCGGGACGGCGGCCTTGGCCACCACCAGCCCCCTCCCTCCGTCCCCGGGACCCCACTTGGCTCCCCTGTGTGTCCCCACGCGTCCCCGCATTGATTTGCTAAGTGCTTTTATTGATGGGCACCCTGCAGGAGCTGCAGCTCCCGTCCTTAAGTTAAAGGGGATACAAAGATGAGGCCCCAGGGTTAGTGGAAGACTAGTTAGTCTTCCTAACTAGTTAGCAGGGGGAATCCTGGAAAGGGAAAAGGGCTGGAGCGACACGTGGAAGGCGAGCGGGACTCACCTCGGAGGGCTCGGCCGGGGAGCCGGGCTGCTGCCTGCCGGGCTCAGAGTCGGGCTCAGGGGCCGGGGCCGAGCGCAGCGTCAGCTCGTAGAACTGGTGGATGTCTGCAAGAGAGCGTCAGGGAGGCGCCCGGAGCGCCCCGTCCGGCCCAGCTCCGCCGCCTCCGGGAACGGCGGCCGCTGAGAGCAGGGGCTGGCGCGAAGCCCGCGGGCAGCGGGAGAGACGGTCTGGGGGCACAGCAGGGGCTTGGCGGTTATTAAGACACGCACGACCATGGGGTGTTTAAGGACACGAGTGCAAGTGCGTGGTGCCCGTGCAGGGGATGCCAAAGAGCAGGGGGAGGGAAGCGGGGCTGCGCTGCTGGCCGCAAGCAACAGATTTCCTCTGAAGAGCCCAACTTGTGTGCAAATGAGAAAAGCAGGCAGAAATCAGCGTGCAGCCGGTGCAAAGGGAGTGCTCGTCCGCACGCACGCGAGGGCCGGCTCGGGGCAGCCCCGCGGCGCCCGGAGCGGCGTCGCGGCCGCCGGGAAAGCAGCCGGGAGCTGGCGCAGCCCCGAGCCGCCGTCACGCAGCCGGACAAGCGGGACTTTGTTTCCCTGCAGAAAACATCTCTCCCTCCGCTTACGAAAACGGCCGTTGCGTAACAGGATGCCGGAGCTCCTTACACGTGGCTCCGCTCGCAACGCGCCCAACTCCGGGAAAACACAAGTGGGATTTTAGGAGCACAATTCCATCCCCGTCTGCCACACACACTGCTGGCCAGGGGCAGCAAAGGGCACTGCAGCGACATGGCCACGGGCACGTGCATAATTCAGGCTAATTCAAATGTGTCTCAATTTAAATATATCCTCCTTTTCTTCATTTCCTTGGAACTTCATAGGTGGGATGTCATGGCAGCAAAAGCTGATGCTGCGTGTCCCATCACTGGTTTCTGCCTGATTGTGGCGTAAATCCACTACAAGGAAGAGCAGTTCAAGACTTACATAGGGTAAAAGAGATCTGAATTGGCCTAGCACCCCTTTCCCAGGCTGTTTCCCTTCAAGTCCCGAGCTTTCCCTACAAATCAGACCACGCAGGAGGTGGGAGGCAGCAAATCCTGTTTTCCCTACGTGCGACCAAGAGCCCTGTTGGAGCCGCGAGCTGCCGGCGTGCGTCAGATGCGGACGGGCACGGCCGGCGCGTCCCGCGTCCCGGAATCTGCACAGGCTCCTAGCGGTGGGGGAGGAAGCAATTAATGCAAATTCCTCGTTAAGTAAACACGCGGAGAGAAAGCAGGGGGAACTAATATCCTGCTAAACCAGTTAAGAAAGGGCCCTGGTAACGGTGCGGCGCTGCCTTGGCCCGTGCGGGCGGCTGGCTCGCTGCGGGCGCCTGCCCTTGTCCCCGTGCACGCGCTCGTCCCTGCTTCGTGTCGCCTTTGGAGGCTCCCAGCGAGCAGGCGGCAAATGCAGCCAGGATGCAGGTTAATGCCCAGGTGTGAGGGGAGCCCCACGGCCCCTGGGGCCAGGGCAAAGCAGGCGGCCCCGTGCGCTGCATCGCGCTCTGCGGAGCCTGGCGCTGTCTCTGCTTGTGGCTCGGGCTGGAAACCTCTGCTATGGGACCAAGACAAAACCTGCTGAGGTGGGTGGGACCAGCTCCAGACCTCCCGGGTGCTGCTGGAGAGCGCGGCTGGTGGACTGATCCAGACGTGGGGAGGGAAGGAAACGGTGGTTTCCTCCCCGAGAGCTGGGAACGGTGACCTCGAGCTCAGCTCGCCTTCCCCCGGGGCTCCAGGAAGCAGCACTTAAGGAGAGGAGCAGCGAGCAATCCCGAACGCTGGACATTCTGAAATGGTCCCTGGAATTTTCTTCCAAACGTGTGCCCTAAGAGAAACTGCACGACCGGAACATGGCTGATTCCAGCAGGGAATAGAGCCAAGCGACTTCCAAGTCCAAAACATCCGATTTTGTTTGTGCGTTTGCTCATCTTTAATCCTTCACAAAGGAAGCGTCCTTTCAAAAGACTCTCTATAGCAAGGTATCCAAAGACACCCTATAGCAACGTATCCATGGATTTCACACAGAGCTCTGCTGTTCAGCGAGACCCCGGCTGGGCTGTCCGACCCCGCACCGATGGCTGCGCTGGGCTCGAAATGTCCCAGCCCGAGACAAGGCTGGTGTCCTGCCTGGCCCCTGGCGAGATGCTGCTGCCTGTGTCGCTCGCGAGCACAAGAGGATCAAGGTGTGAGAGGGACCGAGCGGCTCCGACGCAAGGAGCAAGGAAGGGACTTACCCAGCAGCGCCTGGAAGAGCTCGCTCTGGAAGATGTGCGAGACCTTCCCGATGGAGGCCTTCAGCTCCTGCTCCTCCGGAGCCCTCAGCGTGCTTTGGTATCTGGTCAGGATTTCCACTGCCCGCTCGGTGTCTGTGGCAGGACACAGGAGGAACAAGATGTTAACACCAAAATGCAGGTGCCCGTCACCAGGCTCAGGGGCACTGTCTTGGAGCTGAGGCCTTGGGATGACCTCAGGTTCCCTTCCAGCTCCGGATTTTTAAGAGAAACAGTGACACATGTTTGGATGAGCTTAACGTAGGTCTTCCTTTCCAGGGAACTACCAGGGACGCCGGTGAGCCCAGTGAGACAAGCCGTGAGCTGCAGAGCAGCCCTGCCAAGCTGCAGGCCCACGCTGACTTACCTCTCCACCTGCACAATCGTGGGCAGTCTGAGCACAACGGCCCTGTCCCTGGTTTAGACCCAGTTTAGGAGCTGGACCTGTCCCTGTTGCACAGGGTTATTGGTGCTCCCATGAGGGAACTCTGCATGATCCGCATCTGGGTCTGCAGTGAAGGTGACAGCAGCAGGTGACACCTGCCCCGTGTGCCTAATGTAAAGTGTCACAAACAACCTGCACGACTTGCAAACCCCACATTTCCATAGGCTGAAATGTGGGAATTGCTCCCCCCAGTGAGACAGCCTTGGTCAGCAGGAGCTGCTCACTGGGTTCCTCCAGCTAGAGGAAACGTGGGAGACATGGAGGAGGAAGGATGGAGTGAGGCTGGCCAGGCTGGAGAGCTGGGATGAAGCGATGCTTTGGATAAAGGCCGGGCTCACTGTGGGACCATCTTGGCATGGCAGCTCCAGAAGATCTCCATGCTTCCTGTGGCAAACAGCTCCACAGATGGGAAAGGCAATTCCAGCTCCACATCCAACCCATTTCTCCAACAGGAGCAAAGTCCCATGGACTTTGACCCGCACCAGATGTGACCCAGCACTGGCGGCAGGGGAGCTCCCATGGACCTTGGGCCCAGCCCGGCCCCATCTCTGAATATTTCCCTTTGTTGCCGGCAGACAAAGGGCGTCTGTGCGAGGCGGCGGGGGCGGCGTCCCGGCCGCGCCGGGGACTCATCTCCTGCCCCGGGAACTCATGCAAGAGGGACTCGCTCATCCCGGGGCTCGCGGCGGGGAATCCAGGTCACCGAACAAGGGGGCCTGTGTGCGCCGGGGCCGGGCGAGTGTCACCTGCTGTCCCCAGTGCTCGGCCCCACGGTGGCACTTGGTCCTCCGGGGCGGAAAGGGGTCCCGCTGGCAGCCAGCGGGACAGGGAAAGGCACCTGGGGAGGTGTCACTGGCCCCACACACGAGGATGCTCCGAGCCAGGCTCTGCTCAGCATTGGGCTCCGCAGCAACTCGGGAAAGGCAGGGACCCCCTAGAGCACCAGCTCCATGGGGCTTCCTGGGCATCCTCACGTTGGTGCCGAAGGTCTCACCTGGGTGCAGGGGGTTTCCTTTGCTGCAAGAGCAGACAGCGGCTGCAGCCGCTGCCGGCATCCCACGAGCCGCGTTGAGTCATCGTCGCCGGGTCATCCCTGACCTTAGCAGCAGCGGCTAACGCTGCGGGAGGAGACAGGAGGCACCAGGCTGGCGTGCCAAGAGATGGGCAGCATGTGCAGGGAGATCACCAAGGGATGCACAGAGATGGTCAATATGTGCACAGAGATCACAGGTGTGCATGGAGATGGTTAACACATGCACAAAGCTCAGCAAGGTGTGCACGGAAATCGCCAACACGTGCACAGAGATCAACAACGTCCCAGCCCAGCGCACGGGGTGGGTGGAGTGCACCCAGTGCTCACCCTGCGCTGACACTGGGTGACACCAGGTGGGAGCAGGGAAAGGTGGCCCTGCAGCACCAAACCTGGGAAACTGCTGTACCCCCAAGACACACGTGAGCAGGGGGACAGGAGCCCCTTCTTGCAACACCCCTCAGCTCCTTCAGGAGAGTGTGGGACACCAGGGCCCAGGTCGCCGTGCCCCAGAGCTGCTTCCCAGTGACAGGAGCCTCCCACGACACCCACACACTCGCAGCCACCCTGCCCGCAACCCGAGGGCGCTGCAGACTCCGCGCGCGGGGGTGCCGCCCCGCAGCCGGTGCCGGGCAGGGCGCGAAGCCGCGCGGGGCGCAGCGGGGTCTCCCCGACGGGGCTCCCCGGCGCAAGGGCAGCGCGGACGGCGCCGGGTGCCACTTGTTGCGCGGGGCCGCCGGGCGCCTCTTACCTTCCCTGCGGATCATCGCTCCGCGCGGCCGCCCCGCTCCGCTCCGCGCCGCTCCGCGCCCGCGGCCGCCCCGCCCCGGGGCCGCCTCC
>JAVCKT010097570.1:0-11565 GCA_032273925.1 Rhynchotus rufescens
TCACCAAAAATATCTGCTCTCAGTTGCTACTGAGGAAAAAAAATCACATCTCATATTCCTGAGGATAAAAAGTACTCGTAAGTAAACAGGAGAGCCAGATTTTTCCTCCCCATACCTGTGGGATGTTTTCAAGAGAGCTTGACCTTACAAGGGCAGTTACTCTTGCTCACAGCATGGTGAATTGCCTCTGTTGGCGTGTTCTATGGTGATTTATGGCAGAAATTTTTTGTTAAGGTTCCACAAGCACGAGTATATACTAGAAACATGATTAGTATATACTGGAAACATGATTAAGAGCCTAGTTTTTGCCTTTAGATTTTTTTCATGGCTCCACTGACACTTGTCCCAGGAAACACCTTTTATTCTTCATTTGTCTGCTAGTAGTTTATAGGTATGGACATCTCTCTGATGAACAAGAAAATGAGACTGAACTTGTTCTCTCTTGTGAGGCAAGGTACTTTGGCATCTCTGGACAAGCTTGCACATTAACACATAGTATCCAGCACAGAATAAACTCACAGTCTATGAACATTTGCTCTTGATAAAGTCCAAAGGTAATGGTTATGCACCAGCATTGACGTAGGATGAGGTAACTTTATTAGGATAAAATAGGACCTGAAAATAATATGTAGCAAGCAACCAGCAAACAAACACAAATTTGTAATAAAAAAGACTAGACGTACAGAGAGAGCACTGTTGAAATATTTATTGAAAACAGAGGTGCAGCCTCACAAATCTTACTGTGAATTACTGATTTTGATACATGGTTATGTATTTTGTAAAGCAAAAATTAAAATTCTAAGTAAAGTGAAGAAATATTATCTAAGTATGGCCACAAAATAGATTATGAACGTAAAAAATGGTACATATTGATTCACACTGAAGCTAACATTCTTAGGGAAATAAGGCCCTTGATTATAAAGACTCTAAAATATGTGCTGTTTAATATTAGCCTCTATATAGCCTCGAGCAATAAAGGACTGATGCTTGATGAGTTACTGAGAAATATCATAAAATAAATATGAACAAAGAGAGCAAAAAAAAAGGAGGAATATTAAACAAATATTATAGACCTTTCAAGAAGGTTTTTTCTTCCTTTTTTTCTTTTTTTTCTTTTTTTTTTTTTTTTGCCCACTGGTGAAATTGTATACAGCAAGAGTGATCAGGCACTCTATATTCTCTGTCAATACAGATGGAAAATATCACATCCTATAGAACTGAGATCTTTGGTTCAATTTGAAGCACAAGAAATTATTTCTGCTACTTGTCTGCAATGGATTCTATTAAACCAATATCCACTAATGAGTTTTTACCATGACAGCAGCTGGTTCACTGGCAGAATAGAAGCTTTACAAGAAGTAATTTCCTCTTCTGTTGGTCCCACTTAGTTTCAATCTATCCCTTACAGTCATTCTTAGAAAAACTCAATAAAGATAAATATCATAATTATAATTCCTTATCATTCATAAGTTTTCTCTATAATTTCAAGCAATTGAACATATCAAATATATTTTTTTCTCTTCTTTGCTGTTAAAAACTTGGATCAGGATTCCAGAAACAGTTCAAATAGGACTCCTCGATAGCAATTTGAGGAATCTGCTTTTTTTTTACTATATTTTTTTCTAAATGAGCTTTACCATTTAGTCAGTAAAGCTTACATCTCCCCTGGCGTAGAGCAACTATATGATGTGTCCCTTCATTGTGTGTCTCCTGTGCTGGCTCAGACTCTGTTTCAGGGTCCAGGAGCCTGGGACACAGTGCACCACAGCTACTCAGGATTCTGCCTTCTCCGTAGTCAGCGATGAGTGAAGGCAATCCTGATGCAGTCCTAGATCTGAACAGAAGTATTAATGTTATCCTTTGACAGCCCAAGTATTTCACAAATATTAATGTATTCCTATATTTATTTATACAAGCTGAGAAAGTGACTGGTTATCATTTCGTAGGAGGGTTATTGAAAGAGAAATCCTGCTGAGAATTGTTGACTCAGCTGGGGATCCAGTCTGAAATGTTTAGGGCCTGCTTTTTCTCAGGGGCTATCACCTTAAAGACTCATAAAGCAGCTCCTGCTGTCTTGAACTTTCAGGCCAAAGAATCACAAGCAAAAAGATGAACACATTCCATAATCACTGTGGAAAATTTGTCTTAAGTGACATGGTTATACTATAAATAAACTCTGTAGCATATGTTAGCAGTTTAGTGTGTTGCAAGATTCTCTGTAGGTGCGATTTTTCCATGATGTACATTCAAATGGTATCAATAGTGATGATTCCAATAGAGGATAGATTCTTCTCTGTGGGGCAAGCACTAGTTCCCAATATTTTGTCCATTTTCTTTTTCCTTTGAGGAGTACTATGGCTTTTCAGATGGGCTTCCTGGCTAATCATTGAAAAGCTTAATTGCCTTCCCAGTGTCCTTGCCAATAGACTCATTTTGCTCTTAACATTTCATCATCCCTATTTATTGTCCTATTCAAAACTTTAGCATGATGAACATCACTAACACCACTGGAAAAGATCTAAATATGCTTTTCTATGTACAAGTCAGTCTCTCCTGGACATACTAAATACTTTCTGTAGAGTGAAACATTTGAATTTCAATTTCAATTTATCAAGAGAATTTATCATTCCCCTGTCATTTTAATCATGCTGATTCCTGCTTCAACATCAATATTTCTTGTACATTCTTGTACATAAAGTACATCTTGTACTTTATTTCCCTAAGTTTTCTTGTTTTTTATGCTGTGAAAAGACCAAAGGGAGCTGTTCTGGCCAGAATGTGATACTGCCATTTAAGTTTATTTATTTATCTATTTATTTATTTATTTGTTTAAAGGCAGTATTGCTCATGAATATAATTATTCCTCTGTACACTGTTAGTGATCTGCCTTTAGCTCATCTGGTCTGTAGCTGTCCAATGTGAAACAACACAATTCAAATTTAAAGGTATGAATTTTATATAGAAGACAATTTCTTTGTAACGTCAGCCTTAGTGAATATTGCAGGAAATCTGACTGTTTCTTCTTGCAAATAAAGGTGAATATTGTAATGCTTATTGTCTATAAATTAGAAGTTTTTACAGTCAGATAAAAACTCTTTAAAAAAAATGCTACTATTCCTTCATCTCTTGCTATCAGACAGATTTTTATGGATCACTACAAGTGATGAAATCTGAAGTAAATTCTTTCACTAGACTGAAGCAGTGCTTGTTTGTATTAGTTAAAGATCTGGCTCTTGTCTTTGGAAATTCCTATCCTGACAGAACAGATAGAATTCTCAAGAATGTTTTGAGGCAAATACTCCTCTTTCCTGATGCTTTGACACTTCTATTTAATCATTTTCTTGCCTCCCTGGAGTACCTAATTACTAGGGCTTGTGCAGGAGTGATTCAGTCTTTGTAGGGAATGGTCGTGAATAACTCTTCCTATAGATATCTAGAATTGTGTTTGAGTCAATTTGTTCACAGTTAAAACCTCTTCCTGAAAAAAAAAATCCTCCTTGTTTACTTTTTGTAATCAAAAGTAATAATCATGTTTTTCTTCAGGAACTCACTCATTCTCTGGTTTACTCTTCTTTAAAGGTTAGTTGTAAGTAAACCCTTGTAGCATAAATAAAAATTTGTATAAAAGATTATGAACAGCAGCATAAGTAGAGTACAGCGCCCAGAGAATAGTTTATCACCAGATGAACTATGGTTTCATTCTTGAAAATGAAAAATAAATTTAAATAATTATATTTTATTTTCATCAATCAGTTGATTAAAACTTCCATCTAATGCCAACTATTTGGCATTTTGATGACATATTGACAGATAAATTTTATCTATTTGATAGATAAAATTGATAAAATTTATCTATTGCAAAAATGAAGCTTATTAAATTGGCATGTTATAAACCAGATGACTTTAGAATGCTGTAGCTAAATGAACATAGGGAAAAAGAAAACATTTTAAAAGCCTGAAAAAGTTCTTTGTCTTTCCAAAAGCAGCCTGATCTTAATTAAACTCACTTAATTTAATTAAAACTATTATTCAAATCTACTATCTTGCAATGGAATTAAGAAGATGGAACATTACTTTCTTTTTTTTTTTTTCCTCAAAATTAACTACTGTATGCGGGTTATGCTGATTAGATAACTGAGCACTGTGCCCTGTTATTGTAAAATCAGCACTGTGGGATTCATTAGGGATGTACTGTATTTCTGCTGGAAAAGCTATTATTGCATGCCTTCAAATACAGTGGCATCCAGAAAGAAATGCTTGGCGCAGCCTGACTCCTGCAGATTTGGGGAATCACATGAGCTCTGAGCTGGTCGTGCTCCGCTCAAACTGGCCACTTCAGAACAACCTGTTCTGCATAACAGGCTGACCATCACCATTGGTTAAAAATCTGTAATAATGGTCGATGCCAATTATACTGCCCATGAGGTATAAACAGACAAAATAGCTGCTGGGCTCTGCTAGCATTTTTCACAAATCCTCCTTGTTTCTTCAGCACATTAGGGATATCAAGAAATGTGCAGGCAAATGCAGTATAGGAAACTGCACATTCACGTTTAAGCTTTCTTGTTAGAAATGGGTGATTTTATTCCATCAAAAGAGTAGCATATGTAATAGTCATTAGCAGGAAATATCTGTTCTCCAGTAAAGTAGGTTTCCTACTGCATATATTCCGTTGAGCGGTGGCTGTTAGTGACTGAAGGGTAACTGCCGCAAACTTAATTTGAAATGCAGTACCACTGCAGAAATAGCACATTTTTATCAGGAGATATGTGTAAGTATCCATTAACGGTCTTGGTGCTTTCCCAGGGTCGTAGGAAAGACACCCAGCAGTGAGATTTCTGTCTCACACTGCAAACTACATCGACCTGTAGGAAGCTTGCTTTTTGCAGCAGTTGGCATGATATCTGATATAAGTAAGAATTAATTAATATAAAAATACTTTTTTTGATAGTTTAGAATTTGTAATGCTATAAATTGAGTGAAACAGCCCTTAAATCTACTCCCTAGTTGACTTTTGTTTCTATATTCCTTACTCTTGAATTGCTCCAAAAATTCCCTCCTAAAACTGCATGTTTCTTCTCTCTGTTGTGAAGTTTTTCAGCTCCATGAACAGATCAGGTCGTTAGTTTCTGTTTGCACTTAGAAAATCTCCACAACTGCATATGATCTAGGCTATGGCTTTTGCAGAAATTTAAAGGCAACATAAATTATAACTATTTTACACATATTTAAAGTCTATCATGGCTTTTACATCAGCATCACTCCATTGCTTTAGGGAGCACTCCATCAGCCGCTGTGAGCACTCCAGCAGGAGCTGCTTCCTTTCCACTCTCCTTCATGCTCAGAATTTCTTCTCAGCTTCCCTGAAGAAGCACAGCATCTGTCCTTGCCAGTTCACTGCACAGGATAGGTTAAAGAAACCATTTGCCTTTTACACTGCCAAAACGGTGATATTGCCTCACAGCAACTCATGTAAAACAAAACAAAAAGTTCCTAGAAAAAAACTAGTCCTAGCAGTAATAATTGCCTTTCAGAAAATTGGATCTGGCTTTTAAAACAGTCTGAGGAAAATTAGTTCACAGACTATAATTGACACAATTTTCATCCTTTTGAAGATTATCCTGATTAACTTAGTCAGGGACGACACATGAATTACAATTTGCTTTCTCTCTCAGACAGACAGAAATATACTCACAGTCAGGCACTGATTCACCTATGATGAATTGTGAACCATTTAGAATGAAACTCATCTCACAAGGGTGATAATAAACTGAGAGGAAAAAAAAGTGATAATGAATTTCCTCTATTAAGGATGACAAAGCAAAATTACTCAATAATTTGGAAAACAAGTCTTTTGAAAGAGCAAATTTCTTGTTAATGTAAAAAAATAAAAACCACAAAACCAAAACCAAAAAAACCTATTTCTAAGCATCTCAGTGGATAATATTTACATCAGAGAAAATCCAGAATAAAAAAGGGAGGATCTTTCAAATGCCTGTTAGAAGGTAAACTATCAAGGACTAACCAAAAACTAAAGACTCCAGACTCCTTTTTTTTCTTCTTTCAGTCTAACTGAAAGGAAAATGTCACACCTGACTCTGTACAATGTTTGGGGCACTGTGAATTCTCCTCTCCTGTGTACCAACTCTTCAGCACTGAGGCACTAAGTCACAGTGAGTAAGAGTTTCTGTATATTTTCCAATATACCTAGATAGCCACTTCCAGAATTATCTTTAGAAATTATCTTTAGAAAGCTTTTTCTAAAGTGTGCTTTGCATCTGTTTCTCTTGCATGGGCAGCAGTTGATTGATATCTTAGAATTAAAGAATCATAGAATCCTTAAGATTGGAAGGGAATTTTAGAGGTCATCTAGTCCAACCCTACTTGCACAAGCAGAATCTCTTAGAACATGTGGCACAGGATTGAGTCCAAGCAAGTTTTAAAGATCTCCAGAGAAGGAGACTCCACAGCCTCTCTTGGCTATACCCTTCACAAGAAATTTTTATAATAAATGGAGGCCTAATGAATCCTTTTTCTGGAGGAAATGCGTTCAGTTCTTTCAAAAGCTTTTCAGTGCACTACATTTACAGAGAGTTTTATCATTCTTGCTCGTCTTTAGACTCTTTCTTATTTGTTTGTATCTTTATTGGGAGATAATAAAAATTAATCAGAACATTCTATCTGATGGCTCGCTAGTGTAGAATGTAAGACAACTTACTGTATTTTAATACGGTTTTAATATTTTAAAATGCAGCAAGTGAGGTTACTCTATTTTAATGCATCCTTAAAAGACTTTTGTTCTTTTTTTTTTTTTTCTAACAGCAACACACAGTTGAGTTGTTTCTTATCCTATATGTCCCTCAGATCATTTTGGACAGCACTGCTGCTTATGTAGCTGGCTGTACTATCCATTCACTATCTTCTCCCTAAAAGTGGACAAGTACCTAAGTGAAATCAATTGCCTCTTTCAGGATCTTTAATTTACTGCAATTCTTGGGAAAGACTTCAAAGAAGTTCTACAAATTCTTCAGAATCACATTTTTTCTTTCCCATTTTTGATGCCATTCGCTATCTTGTAAATACACTTCCCAGTTCTTCCTCCAAATCATGGATGGAAATAGCTGCACTTGTCCTGGAGAAAAGTCAAGCTCCCGAGATATTTGCAGAATTCTACTTTGAGATCCCCTCTAATTTAATAGTCAAATATGGATCGCTCTTTTGACTGTAATCTTCAAACAGTTCTATTCCCATTAGTATTAGTAGTAACTAAAATAGAACTTATCATATTTATTAAGAAAATATTATGTAAGAATATCATGAACTAGAGGTCGTGCCCAAGCATTTGCTGCTATATCCTACATAGAATGCATTTATCCTGTCAAAGAAAAGAAATTTAGAATAGTTTGATATGACAGAATCCATGTTAGTTTTTTATATTGTCTCATTATCTTCTAGATATCTTCTTTAAAATATTTATTTTGAAATATTTCAGAAGATCAAAGTTAGCTTGACTGATCTATAATTCCCTGAGTCCTCCTTTTTTCCCTTTTAAAAGATAGGTACTATATTTATCCTGCTCCTCTGGGACCTTCCTGATCTTCCGTGAATTTTCAGATGTAATTGATAATGGCTCAGAAATTGCTTTGGCTAGATCTAAGATGGATTTCTTCAGGCCTTGTTAACTTGAACACATCTATCTTATCCAAATGTTATTTAGCCTGTCCTTTTTTTCTTCTGGATTGAATATGCATTCCTTCACTAAAATTAATTTTTAAAATTCTGGTCACAGTTAACCTTTTAGTGAAGACTGAATCAAAGAATCACACATTCAGCATTCTGTGTGACATTTGCTCTCCCTAGACCTCTTTTTCTTTTATTATTATTCTTAATTCAGATATATTTTTTTGTTGCTTTTATGTTTTAAGCTACTAATTGAAGCTTATTTTTCACCCTAGGGCTTTTGTATTCACTCCTACCTTCTTTGCTTTGATACGATTTTTGTTTTGGTTTTATTTTCAGATTCCCCCAGGTGGTCAAAACTTTGTGCTTTTATACTTAAACAGAAACACCAAAGCACTTCTTTCTAGCCTATTTGCATTTGTGGATTTTAAAATATTTTTCATATTTTTACTTTTAAAAGATATTTTCTGCATCCAGTGAAGATGTAGAACTCTTGTGCAGCAAAATTTATATTACTAAATTGTTTAAAGGTGCCTTTCTAGAAACAGTCCACTTCCATCAGAGTTGAAAACCAATAGTCTAAAATTTTGCTATGTAGTTTATTCCCAGCTCTTTTTACTACTATTTACAGCTAAACATGAGTACATATGGCTCTATTTCCCTGTTGTCACTTTCAATTCCAGGACAAATCCTGTTTGGTGTTCACTATCCCAGTACATTACAGTGCAATTCAAGCCAGAATAGCTGCAGATTAACCTTGCCTGAGCTGCACATTTTTCTCCACTGGCAAAGTTCTTTTTCATCTCTCTCATTTTAGATAGTGTCATAATGGATTCCTCTACCTCTCCTACATGTTATCACTTGATATAAGTTAGTATGAGAGTTCGTGAGTAGCAGTCAGCATCCCTTTTCTTCTATTTTTCTGAAAGAGAAGATGAAAGCATTACCCATAAACACTCCACAAACAACAATTTGGTTATTATTTTACTCTAGTGGATCAATAAAGGGTAAGTATTTGTATAAAATGCTTGACTTCCTGATGTATAATCACCTATCTTAGATTTCCAAGCCAGCAGAATTTTCTTCTTTAAAGACTGAGCTCTGAATCTTATGTACTGACTTGAGGTCTAAGGAGGTCTGAGAGTGCATGGCCTGCACAAAACCCTTTCCTTATCTTTTAAAATCCAGCCCTTGGATTTGCCCTTGGAGGTCTCAAAGGTGGAAAATGGAGACAACACATCCTGGGAGCATTGTTTTCCCCTAGAGTATGCATTTTTTACACAGCAAATTCTGCAGGAGTAATTTTTTTTCACAAATCTTGGGACATCTACCTACTTAGGTAAGCTATGGAAGGAGTCTTCTGACACAGGATACAGAACTTGGCTCAGGAAATGCTACTGAAATGTGACTCATTATTCTATTAATACCTTCTATGTCAGACAAAATGTGTAAAAGAAATAGTTAGGCATTTTATGATGACACTTAAAAACAATCAAAGGAAATTCTCAAATGTAGCTTGAAAGTTGTGAAAATAACTATTGGTCTTGGGAGGTAACCCTTCTTAAGTATGCTGTGTATCAAGTGACTCAAGCCATCAGAGAAGAAAGATTGTTTCAGTTCTTCGGAAATTGCCTAAGCAAAAATGCAAGTATGACATAGGCCTTCATGACTAATAGAGGCACAAAATTCAAAGACTTTCAGAAGAACAAACCAAGAATGTAAAAAAAAAACAAAGGAAAGGATTTGGTGACATCATATACCAGGTCAAAGGTGGGCTTAATATACCGCAGAGAGATGGACTTTGATTTCAGGAGATACTAAGAATGTGAACTCTTTTGTGACTCTTCTCTTTTATGAACTGACTCAGCCACTCTTAAGAGATTTTTTTTTTCATTGGCAGGAACTGAGTCTACTGGGTCTTTCAGGTCTTCCTGTATATTTGCCTATTATGAACAAATAATAAGTATAAACAGAAACAGCTTGTATGATATTTTATAGAGTTCTTTTTTTGATCATAATTTATTGCATCATCTCAGATCTGCCACTTAATCAGCAAAGCACCCAAAGATCAGACCAAAACAAGAGATGGGAATAGCTAAACTTCAAAGAAGACGCCACATTTATTGTCTAAATTACTACATGAGACTGGACTCTGGTTATTCAGATTGATAACATAAACAGTCCTCTGCATCTGCTCAGGATCCCTGGACATCCCTGTGCAGAGGTGCAGAGATTGACTACAAGTAGCAAACTGTAAATAAGCAAATCAGTTACGATTAAATAAGAGCAGATCCACCTCAGTGTGTCCGGTTCAAGCACATAGAGACATATTCTAATTTTGATGTTTTGCTTTTTAAAATTTATTCTCTGATGATCAGTAATTACAGCTCTGGTAGATGCAATGTCAGTTGGAAATTCTGCTCAGGCTTGTTGAGTATGAAAGGTAGTTTATTCCAGCTGCATATTAACATATGATCTCATTAAATTATATGAAAAAAGGATAAACACTGATCAAAAACATCTGCCAGCACTTAAAAAGGTCCTATCTTTCCATCTTCATTTAGTATTCACTATAATAACAGTAATCAAAATAAATTTATGTGGTATTCATCATCTTTTATATAGGTGCTGCATTGTAATTTAGTGTTAAGTAATGAACATGTTATTATAGAAACTCCATATTGCACTGAGTTTCTATATGCTAAAAACAGCTAAGGGACAGTTGGTCTTTTGAGCTGGTTACTTATTACAGGAGCTATTGTAATATAAATAAATTCTTTAGAGGTCATAAAAAAAACCAACTTGAGTGCATGAATATGAATAACAGACGATTCAAATACCAAAGCTTTCAGAATATGTCTGGACAATGTGAATACACTACTTGTTTGGCTCAGTTGAGTTTTACCTGAGGAAAGCAGAAACATGTGGCTTTGGCATTGATGTAAGTGAAGCAAGAAATGATAAAGAGAATTGGGAAAGATCCTAGGAGGATTTGGAAAGGATCCTCAGCCTTCTGGCATATTTTTTAGTGTTCATTTTAGAATAAATAAAAACAAAAACAAAAATGAGTATTAAGATTTCAATGGAAAACAAATGCATGACACACTGACATGTTCTGTTGAAGTATGTTAGGAAGGTGTGTATCTGGCCTGTTATAGCTTCTAAAGGCCAAATAAGATGAGTCTAACCAATGTACTGGAGTGGGATGATTTTATTAAGCATCATACAAGTGTTGAACAGCTTCGGATTGCTGTCAGGAGCCACTGCTGTCAGGAGCCACAAGAAGCTTTCTCTTCTAGGAGAAAGAGAAAATAAAAATGGGCTTATGGGAAAAGATAAAATGCTTTACAGTTCTACTTAGTGGGGTGGCCTGCAATGATGTCCACCCAATGGCTGCACACGTCAATAAACTAAATCTGAGGAAGGATTTTTGTATAGTCAGTAAGAAGTGATATTTTTCCAAATTCCAAGGTTTGTCCAACATTAACTAGAGCCTCAGGTTATAGTATCTTCCCTTCTCCTTTTCATATAAATTAAATATTTGCTGTTGCTTTTACAAATCTAATATTTCCAATACAAATAAATATAATGCATATGGGGATAGAGTTTCTAACTTATCTTGCTACCACTGAAAAATATTGGAAAATGACTGTGAGAAGCACAAACTTATATCTAGCATGGACATGAACCTGACATCAGAAGATGATTCTCAGTAAATCTACGTTTAGAAATCTACATAAATCTACAATAAATCATACATAGAAAGTCTTCAAGTAGCTTGGGGCTCAGCAGTTGGCCTTCTGGAACTGTGGTGGGTTACTAAGTAATACAAAGCACATAGATCTTCAAATGCAAGGACCTCCTCTCCTCTCCTCTCCTCTCCTC
>JAVCKT010097571.1:0-11563 GCA_032273925.1 Rhynchotus rufescens
CCCTGCATGTGCAGGGGGGTTGGACTCGATGACCTCTGAGGTCCCTTCCAACCTTGGGCATTCTATGATTCTATGAATTTACTTTCTCTGTAAATTTACTTTGCACTGTAAATTGAGGTTTTGGAGATTTCAGAGTTACAAGGAAAACTTTGAAACATAGCCTGAACCTTGACTTCCTCTATACGTTAGTGCACCTATACATGTCATTTCTGGCTGGGATTTCATGTTTGCGTAACTGGTATAGCCAATGTCTGTCTGATAATGGACTTTATTAAAGAAAAAAAAGGAGAGAACCGAGAACTCTTTAGAGCTGTTTAAATGCAGTTTGTGGAGAAAACACATTCTTTTTTTCACTCTAAAAGAAAAAAGAATCAACAGTAACTGCTTTTCTCCCCCCATTTCTGCCAGTATATGTTTATGACATAATTTAGGATTCCCTGTGAAGATTAAGTTTTGAAAGAGATCTTTGCTCCCTGTTGTATTTTAATCTTTGAAGGAAGGTCCCTGTTAGCTGGAAGGTCCCTGATGGGAAATCAAACACCCGCAACTGTGGCCACTCTCATCACCCCAGCTTGAGCTGCCCTTGCTGATCTGTAGTTTTATTGACTTCACTTAGAACTAATAATGTCAAAACGAGGACAAGACGGGACTGCTGAGAAGAAAGTGCAACAGAGTTGCATGAAGACCAAGCTGATTAGATCTTTGAGCCTGGAGGAGAAGCTGGGATGTTAACCCAGTTTCTTTGTGTTTTCCCCATTCCCCTGCCATCCTTACACTAATATATAACACTTAGGGGTGTTTGGGGGGCTTAATAAACAAAATATGGAGTGTTTTGCCAAGTAGTTATGGAATATAGATCAGATTCCTACTGCTTAATTGTTTAGGCAGAGTTTTAGCAAGCGAGTGTGGGTTACCTGCGGAGACTCATCCCATCCTCTGTGTTAGTCCTTAGGGAGCCCTTGCAGGGGACACAGGGGTGGGAAAAGCAGCTCAGAGCACAGCGGCTCCCTCACGTCAGCGCTGTCTGGCAAGGGTGGAAGTTTGGCACTTCCTCCTCTCTGTGTGGGAACTTAGCGAGCTTTGGGGTTTTTTTATTGTTATTATTTATGTATTTATTTTTGACTGTCTGCAGAAGGAAGTGCAGTCACATCTCATCACACCAAGGATTTAAACTTTAACATTCAGCAGCACCACCCAGACCTAAACCTTACGGAGCCCAGGGCTGCTCCGAGGCAGCATTTCACAACTGTCATTTCTCAGAGGACAGATGGAAGTAGAACGTTTGGGACAAATCTTCTAAAATTCATTTTTTTTCTTTTTTTTTTTTATTTTTCATGGATAAAAATCAGTCCATCTCCCTATTTTTTCCTCTTTTCAACAGAAGCAAGAACGTTTTCAATGTGCAAAATCCAAGCCATTCAAGCAATACTAATGATAATACTCTTCTTATGAAGAAGAAACTTGAAATATATTTTCAGAAAAACAAGTGTTTCATCTAACTCCGAGGTTTCATTTTAGCACAGTTTGCCCATTTTGGGGAAGTAAAATGTTCTTCATCTTTTCCAAATCCCTCAACGGCCATATTTCATCTGCAGTATCAGCAGAAATGGGCTTCCATCTCCTCCAGAAACTGGGCCCTGATTCGATCAGTAGCTTGGAGTGTGTTCTCTGTGTGCAGGTGGTTTCTTGTGTCAGACCAGAGCATCTTTTAAAACACGGATTTTGGCATCCCTGGAATGCAATTGTTCCTTATCAGCAGGTGAGGAAGCTGGTGATGTCTCAGCTCCTGACCTTGGAGCAAAGTCTTCAAGCTCTGTGCATGGAGCAGACAGGACCTCCTAAAGACCTGCAGAGTAAACCTGGTCATTTCAGAACAGAGCAGAATTAAATAAGATGCCTCGTAGTAATTTCTTCCCAAGGGAAAAGCAAAGTTAAACTCCTCATTTAGGATCATTTTGTTCTCCTCGCTTCCTCCTCTGCTAATCTCCTGCATTGCTTTGCTTTTGAATTTGTTACCATTGTTTCTAGGTTTTCTTTTGATCTCACTTTTCAAGTGTGTGGGTGCTGGTGAATGACCGTGAGAGGGAACGGGCTGTGTTGAAGAGTCACATGCTGGACTCACATGGAGTGACCAGAGATGAGAACTGGCCCCGTCTTGGCACCAATCTCCTACCAACTTAACTCCTCGCTGCAGACAACTTCAGAGCGGTCACTCCTGTTGTGTTCGTGCAGACACCTCTGGCATTTGGGGATGAGAATGAGCTCATAGAGCTGCCTTTGTGCCAAAAAGCTGCGCTTATGTGTGTGGTTTAGTGCTCAGCCCTGACTCACATCGAGTGGCCTCTGTGCCCAGCTGTGTTGGGAACGTGTTGTGTGACCTTGCTACAGGCTGAGTGTGCAGGAATTGCATCCTCCTGATTAATAGCCTTGTTCGGGGTTATATCCCCGTGGTTCAACAGCACAAATGAGTTTTTATTACCCCCAGTAGTGGCGTGGATTCCTGGCTTGCAGAATTGCACAGTCCTTGCCCTGGCTTGGGAACCATCAGCACAATTAATTATATTGCAATTGCACGGTAAAAATCGCCAGGAAGACACCGAGGCCTGCAAGTATTGTGTGGGTTTAATTAAAAGGGTGATCCTGAGCAGCTTTGAGTGTAGATACTTTATACTTCTCCATTGGTTTCTATCTCCATCTTCATAATGAATTGTTAGTGAGTTTGAATGGAATGAGACTTTTTTCTCAAAGGGGAAGGGTATTTGGTTTTGAAGAATGTTCTAGCAGACTGCAAAATAAGGGTGAAAAAGGAGAGCTTTCCTCCTTTCCTGGCTCTCCTTAGGATGGGGACCACAAATGCAGCTTAAGAATGAGCCTGGATCAGCGACGTTTGTTTTCGGCGCAGAGGATGGCCATGTTCCAGCAGAGCGTGTGAGCCCTGCGTTCTGCTCCCAAGGGATTCTCCAGGCCTGTTCCTAGAAGGTGACTAAGCTGGGTTGGGGCAGGCAAGCTTGGCATCCAGCAGCTTAGCTGTTGCAGTGTCTCTGCGTGTCCGTGCTGGGAATGTTGCATTGGCCTCCACCTTCCGTCCTCAAGTTTTTCCCCAGGGAACCGGATAGAGCGAAATGCAGTCTCAGAAGGGCAGCGTGAAACGTCTCTTGTGCCTCCCTCTGCTCTCAACCCCGGCACTGCTCGTGAACTACATAGAAGTGCACTTGGGCTTGCTGTCCAGAGCTCGGATCGCAGGAGGGGACTGCAAAGGGGCTCATTTCAAAGCCTCTCTTGTGTTCTTTGGTAACACATGCAAGGACGATGTGGCCAACGTTGCTGCTGTAATGCCTAAGAAAAAGTTCATCTGATGTATTTGTTTCCTCCTCCTATATGTGAGCTTCGGTTGGAGGAGTGGATTTTTGAAAGGCTCTCAAGTGCCCACAGCCCAACTGACCAAGGCACTTTTGGAGCCCAAACCAGCATTTTCAAGTTATTTTTAAATGCTGGAAGCCTTACAGAGGTCTGGGAATGTAAATCATTAATTATTAGCATCAGAGAACATAGGAGTCACAGCCCTCGACTAATGGAGCCATTGTGCTAGGTGCTGAATGCACACAGAAAAAAAGTGACTGGTTTTGCCCTCACAACCATGAAATTGGAGCAGATTCAGCTCTGGTCACTCTGTTTTCCAATATAATAGAAAATAATCAGTATGATGCAGCAGTGTATCAAATCCCAGATACATTTTTTAATAGCAGATGAAGTGCAAATAAAGGTCAGACTTGTCTAACATGCATTTGTTTAATGCCTTGAATGTCAGAGTACAGTAAACACTGTGTGAATGCCTGAATGAAAAATAATTGCTCAGACATAGAGTAGATAACATTGGCTGAAAGTGTCTTTACTGTGTTCCTCGATGATGTCAAAGCCTCTGATCAGGGCTGCGTTACCATTAACAGAGGACTTGCATTTGCTGCCCTCCTTTGATCACTTTGCCAGGGTGATGTCTGGCTGGTTTCCCTCTGTCAGGGTCCCACAGCTCTGATGAATCTGTGGCTTGCTTTTTTCTTTAAAATCAGTCTGAGAATTGAGTGTTTTCATTCAATTCTCCCTTTGACCTACATGAGGGGGGTGGTTTCTCCACCGCTTTTCTTTTCTCCTCTTCCTCCTCCAAGGGATAAGCAGCCTAGTTCCCTACATGCTGTTACAAAACCCTCCTCACTGCTGCACCTTGTACATGGTGCTCAGTATATCTGCTAGAAAAAATTGGCTATGGCTGCATGTCTGCAACTGAGAGAAGACTCCAAAACTGGAACTTTTCTGCCTTTCCTCCCCAAAAGGTCCATCTCTGGCAGAGAGCAGCTTTATTCTTGCAGAACAAAATACAGCCGTGACGGTGAAATGCTTGACCACATTTGCTGCCCTAGAGGAACAGATACATTGTTCTAGCTTTCTTTTTTTTTTTTTTAGATATCTTATTTTTTTTAGATATCCTGCTGCCACTGAGCCCCTTGGAAGATAAGTACCTAGACATCCTGCCTAGGCTGACGTTCAGTAGGGAATAAGAGCAGTTCAAAGGGGTTGTAGCAGCCTGTGTTGCTGGCGACTGTGTAATCTGCCACAATATCTTACATTTACTGAAGTGCAAGGGCTTGTGCCTGGACAGACGTTGAAGTCACATGCCTTGCTCAAGCCAGACTGTTGCTTTGTGGGAGGGAACCTCCTGCCTGCCTGCTGGTGGCACACGGTAGTTTCCGTATTGCTTTTTGAGACTGTGAGGGTGCCAGAGGCCTGGAACAGGCTGCCCAGGGAGGTTGTGGAATCTCCTTCTCTGGAGGTCTTCAGAACCCACCTGAATGCCTCCCAGTGCCACGCGCTCTGGGTGTCCCTGCTGGAGCAGGGAGTTGGACTAGATGATCTCTAGAGGTCCCTTCCAACCTCAACCATTCTGTGGTTCTGAGACTTCTGTCTGTGTCAGGGTGAAGTCAGAAACCTGCACGTCAAAGTGATCAGCTCTGGTGTGCGCTGCTGCATTTGCAAGCTCTGCAGAATATTTGTGTTTTCTCTCCAGTTCTGCTCTAGCCACAAAGTGAACTTCTAGCAAACCAGATTTATTTAAGGTAAATTTGCTCTTTAACCCAGCAGCCCCAAACTGAAATGTTTTAGCAAGAGACTAAAAGTCTAGCACAGGTGTCAGGAGGGCCTGTACCTCTTCTTTGCTACTGCAGCCCAGCCTTTCTGTCCTCTGAAGTGCCCCATGGCAAAGAGGTTTTTGACCAGTTCTGCTTTAAACATTAAACATTTTTAGTTGAGTGACTCATTGTTTCATATTTGTTGTTTATATTGCTATAGCAGTTGAGCTTTGGATCCAAGACCCTGTTTTGCCAGGTGCTGTAAAAACATGAAAAAAATAACAAAAAGACCTTATGAGGAAGAATGTGAATTTCTCCATAATCCGAGACAACAGATGGCTGCAGACGGGGGAGCACAAGGATCTAATGAGATAATACTGACCTGTGCAGAGAGCAGTAGTGCTGGTACATCAGTTATCTAAACATTGCTCAGGTTTTTATAGCAAAGGACAGTTCAAAGGAGAGTGATTAAATGACAGCATGAGTTTACAGGGACATCCCACCAAGCCACAAAGGCAGCACGGGGAGAAGATACGTGCCCAAATGCTGCTTGATGAAAAGAGTTTGCTGCAAAATCCAGCAAATGAGCAGGAGAGGTTGACACTAAAGGTGTCGGGATCATGTGTGAGAGGGTACTTGGTGCAGGAGCAAAGGGCCCTGAAAGTAAGGAGAGAAAGTGTGATTGTGGGAACAAGGAAAACAGAGCTGGTGTGGAGAAGATGCCTACAGCTTCCTATTCCTGGTAGAACCTTCTTTTAGTGTTCTTACTGCCGGCAGCTCAAGGAGAATGAACTTACAGCCTCTTAGCTCATAAACCTGAGCAGTCCTGTGACATTAAGGAAGAGGTGATGAACCAGAACATGGTGTTCCTTTATTGGCAGCCCAAATGCGTCCATAGAGAATGAAGGATAAGGAGAACTGTTGATAGCAGAACTACTCTGTGCACAGACTCCAGTAAACTTCCCTTTTCAGTTGCAGCATTACAAGATGCGAGTTAAATGACAATGCCAGCAGTTTGCTCACCTCCTTGCCTCAGTATTAAGCTGAGCTTAATCTCCATTGGGTGGTTTTTCTCATGCGTGCTGCCTACTGCTACAAATAATGGCAGGTTGAGGTGGGCTGAAGGGAGCAGCTGCCCAGTCCATGGCTTTTCCGAGGTGCTCCGTGGGTTTTCCTTCCCTGCAGAGTGGGAGGAGATGCAGCTACCACGACATCTGCTCTGGAAGTGCTCCCTGGCACTGGGATGTCCAGGAGCTTTGCACTTGCAATATCAAATGCAAGGGTGCAACTTCAACATGGTGGAAGTGAAACTTTACAGGTAGCTGCTGTTTCCTGAGAGGGATTTTTGTGAAAAAAGTGGGGAATCGAGAAGGTTCTTAAAGCCTCCTTTAAGCAAGTGCAGGAGAATGTGTTTAAACACACTCCCCATAAGGCTGCTGGAAAAATAGTTTCACAGTAGGAAGGGCATTGGTTGCTTCTACATAAGATGCCATCCCAAATCGGTTGTCTATAATAGGGACCCATTTATTTGGAGCCTCTTTAGCTGTGTGGAAAGACACAAGTTCATTAGCACAGACACTTGCAGCAATGAAATTGGGTCTTGCCACTAGAGGGGGACTGCAGGCCATACTCCATGCCTCCATCCTGCTGTACATCCATCCTAGACTTTGCCATCAGCGCTAGTATGAGGCCAACAGTACCAGTTGTGGCACCTTCTTGGCCTTCTCAGGCTTTGGGTTATCACAGCACCTATCAGTCTGCAGCCAAACAAATGTGACATGGACAGGGAAAGTCTGGCTGTCCTGATTTGTATATGACATCCCAGTGCTCCTCGTATTCTACAGATTACTAATTTTTATTCCCAGATTTTCACAGAAAGTGTTCCATGCATAAGAGATGCTCAGTGAAAGATGAGCGAGGCCTGTGCGACCTCACTTCAACAGGGAGGGGGTTGAGTAGCTCCTCACCCCAATGATGTAACGTAACAGTGGCAGTAAACACAGCAGTGACATTAAACTGGTCAGAAATGAAATGAAATATGAGCATTTCTAGCAAAAAGTGATTATGTTGATGGGGGTTATAGTGCAGGGGCCTCATTTGTGTGCTGGGTCTGACAGATTGGTTTGACCAACCTGTTTCTTGTCGCCTTGCAGGGCCTTCACCCACGTGTTCACCTTTGGCCCAACATTTCGAGCTGAAAACTCCCAGAGTCGCAGGCATCTGGCAGAGTTTTATATGGTAGAGGCTGAATTGTCCTTTACTGAAAGCCTTCAGGACATCACAAAGGTGGGTATCTCCAAGACAGAACCATCATTAAAAAAGTCCTCTTCCCTTAGCTGTGCTCCTTGCCCTCAACCAAAGCTACAGTCTCTCTTACCTTGTGCTGATCCTGGTTATCCTGGCTGGAGACACAGGGACTTCCCAAGAACCCAGGTTCCGAACAGAAGCCTTGGAGGAGACTTGGGAGGGAAGGCTGAACACAGCCACAGTCTGAATTCCTCTATACCCTTGCTAGGAGATATGTAAACATGCATGGTACATTGTGCTAACACGTGGTGCTCTCCTCTTCAAAACCTTCAGCACCTTTCCAGTAAATGTGAGTAGTGTTTGTGCAATGGGTTCATCACAGTGCTCTGGAAAGGGTTCCTTCATATCTGTTTTGAAACCTAAAGTAGAACCAGCAGTTCCTGGTAGGCAGTTCTCACCATGACTCAAATAGAAGACCAGAATGCTTCCAGTCAGCTCTTGATTATCCAGGATTGACCTCCTGGTTGCAGGTTAACCACGTGATAGAAGCTAATGCATCTTACTAGGCTCAGCTTGTGGCCGCTAGGCCTTGTGAGTAAACATCACATGTGCTCTCTGTTCAGGTAAGTTCTTTGGAGGACTGTTACAGAAATATCTTACAAAGAAGACAAAATCCACTGATCACACAAATATAACCCTCCATCAGGAGATGGTTTCTGCAGCCTGAATCATATGCAGTGTGCAGAATCAGAGTAGCCTGCTTGGCACAGCTCAACACCAAAACTGATAGATCCCATCTCTTATGTGACAGTGATGCTCTGTACTTATTTTTTGGACATTTGCAAGACACTGAGCTGTGTGGGCTGAACTGCTGGAATTCCCTCTCCATTATTAATATCCTGATCTTTATTTTCTCTCTCCTTTTCTCAAGAACACTTTTGCGTGAAATTTACACAAATGGCATGATCTGTGCTGTAACTTCCTGAGCCCCTGTTCCTCTGATTAATCAGGAGCTAAGTGTAAGCTCCACTGCTTTTATCTACCATGATAAGCAGGACTTTCCATTAAGAGATATTGAAGCCCTTGAACACAGCTAAACTTCTCTGTACTCTTTTGCTGAGAATCCTAACTTTTTGGCTTGTAAAGTATAGCCAGTTGGTGCAAAGGATTCAGAGAACTAGATGTGAGAATTGCTCTGGAAAGCAGAGGGTCTTTGTTGCATTTTTATTTTTACTGTTGCTAAATATTCTGTGAAGTTTCAATCTTAGGCTCTTCTTTCTTCTTCCCCCAACCCATAGTCCTTGACAGGCATCCTTTTCCTATAACAGAAAGTCCAGGAATTGCAGTTTTGCATCGCAAGTCTACATTGCAACATGCTTACTTCTGTGATGTTCTCACTTAGAGAACTAGAGTTCCTGTTTTGTTTAATTTTAAATCATTGGGCAATCTACAATCTACTAAAAAAAATAAATCTGACAGCTGTTCTAAATCCTATGTTAAGTTTCTTTTTCCCCACATAACTGACCTAAATTTAGTGTTCTCTAAAGTATCTGCATGTTGGGCCGTTTGCCTGTTTGTTGTCATCTGCAAGTTCTTTGGTACAAAATACCCAGTTAAAAGCCTTGGAGGCTATTGGCCAGAGTTAGTATCTGAACTTTGTCCTCTATAAAGAGCTGGATTGTTTAGTGTTTTAACTTATTTTTAAATCTTGTGTTCGGCAGTTGGAGTGAATACCTCCAGCTTCAGCAAGTTAGTGTACTGGGAATGCTCAGCTTCTGCAGAAACATCTTGAAGCATTTGCTTGTTACCATTTGAGTCTTGAGATCTTTCTCTCACCAGAGTTCCAAAAGTAATACAGCTTTCTTTACAAAATAACACAAAAAAAAAGCAATAATAAAGTTAAATATAGTCAAGCATTAAGGATTCTGAGAGGGATGGCCTCTTTTTTGTACTTTAATTGCGGACAGAAATGTTTGGTTATTCCTAAATTAGTAGTCCAGTTCTTAGGAAGTCTCATGTGCCTTGATTCTGTAGTCTAAATAGAGGTGCTGTGCCAAAATGTGTTTGAATGCTGCAGAGAAGCTTAAATTCTCACAATACTGGTTGCAAAATGCTTGCTGTGGAAAATCGCATCATGTTCAATGTGTTAGGCACAGTACTCCGTGCCAAATGTGATAGGTGATACTACTGCTTCATTAAAGAAGGTGTATAAGGAGGAGTCCTTGTGACTTCTTCCCCAAAACTCATGGAGAAACAAAAGCAATTAGGAGAATGTCAGGTTAGGAAAGAAGGGGTGCAACTTGTATGGCTGAGTTTGGGCTCCGTAGAGCATCTCCCTCTGCTATCTGAGCTGGAAATCCCAGCTCTCCAGGCTCATCTGTCCTCTGAGAAGCTTGCTCTCACTCTGGCTCTCTTCAGTGCTTTGTCACATAGCATATCTGCAAGTCATTATCTTACAGTTCTCCTTTCAGCCTTCTTGACAGCGCAGAGGATTTAACGATCCCATTTCACTCATAATGCTAATGGGGTCTGATGGAGGCCGTGCGATGCAGTCATTACTGTATGTCATCAAGTGCATATGCAAAACCATAGTAAAGGAACATTATTTATGCTGAAAATTTAGGAAATGCCAGAAGGAAATTTTGCCTCGGGCACTTTTTGAAGTTTATGCATTATGTTAGTCCTGCGTAACAGAACCACGTCCTAGCACCGCTGTCTCTCTAGGTACATAGTAGGAGGCTACAGTAGAACACACATTGCTTGAACTTTTCTCTAAGGGCAAAAGTGCTGTCATTACAGAACACAGAACATGGTTATCCCCGTTTTACAGAGGGAATTCAGGCTTGAAACATATTAAACAGGAGCAGTGATTTGGGGGGGGCAGTTTGAGGGACCTCAGCTATGGTGTGGTTTGATTCCAGAATACTTTGCCTTGTGACTACTTTATCTTCTCAGTGCCATTTCAATTTGTCTTTAAAGTGATTTTCTTTGGAACCTTAATACTATTTTTAATGAGATTCCAGGTGTGCTAATAGGTTAAAAGCTTCAGTTTACTTTAGCAGATGCGAAGAGGTTATCCCTTGCAAACAAATGGTTTCACTGGCAAATCCTTTCTTTGTAGAAAAGAAGTTTTCCACTTGAATCCTAAACCAAGGTAATGGTTTTGCAACAGCATTCAGGACAGCAACACTACATAGTCATATCCTACCTTTGCAACAGGTATATATCAAGCACAGGTTGAGTTTGTTTGCCATGTAGCAGTGAGAGTCACCCTCATCCTACAGGAATTTAGCACCTGAGCAGATAGATGTGTGACCAAAACAGGAACATGGTGACTGAGCTTGGATGTGAGTTTCCTCTGTGTGTGTGAACAAGCTTCAAGGTGACAAATAACTATCCAGTTGTTGCTTAATATTTAAATACTTTATGGTGTACACTGCGCTGATATACCTATCCCAGATAAATGCCCAGACAAAAAATGTAAAGACATTTTTTTATGGGCTTGGTTTTTTTTAAACATCTTGAAAACACAGTAAGATGATTTGGATCCTTCATGCTGTGCACAGCACTTTCAGCTGCTCCTGACATTTACTGCTGCATTATTGCTATTTTTCTCTTTTTTTAACTCTGGGCATAGTTTTGTTTGGAAAGAGGATAAGTTGTAGTGACAAAAGTCCCAAATCAGTGTTAATAACAGTTGGGATCTGCTCCTAATCCAAATCAGAGACTTCCAACAAATTCTGCAGCAACATGAGGGGAAGCCAGGATTGATACTGCTGAACTGTCTTGAAAATGAGAACCTAGAGACAAAAGCTGGGAGAGATGAGGGGGAGCTTTCATGTTCATCCTCCTTGCCTGCCCTCAAAATCTACGTTTTCCTTATGAAGCAAGAAAACTACTGGCAATGGAGGCAAGGAGAACCCCACTTGCTGGCATCCGCAGGGCTTCCCCTGTATAAACCACATGTCAAACATGCCTCTTTCAGGATATTTTCCAACCCAATCAGCTGGCCCATCTCTAGCCCACACCCTCAAACCAACAAGCCAGTGGCTGTGCCTCTGCACTCCTACTTCCCAGCCCTTCATTATACTATCTGCTTAAAGAACTTTTTTCTTTCTCTTTTTTTCTTTTTCTTCTTTTTCTTTTTCTTTTTCTTTTTCTTTTTCTTTTTCTTTTTCTTTTTCTTTTTCTTTTTC
>JAVCKT010097572.1:0-11563 GCA_032273925.1 Rhynchotus rufescens
TGTGCCACATGCTGTAGGTGTGCCTGCTTGGGCAGGAAGGTTGGACTTGATGATCTCTAGAGGTCCCTTCCAACCTTGAATATTCTGTGATTCTGTGATATTATGCATTTTTTTTGTACTTCCCAGTATGTCCCATGCTCTGGCGGATGAGGGAGCATAGCCACAGGACAGACCAAAATAGTGTGTCTGCTTTCTCTAAATCACAACACTGCTGGCTGCTTAGACATTTACTGTAGGAAGATTTTATCACTGCAGGGCTCAAAACGCACTCGCTACCATCAGTACCTTAAGTGGCTAATTTTAACCTGGCACTTATCGGTGCAGACGGCACTCGCACCTTTGCTGGTTCTCTTGGAGTAGTCCCCTGTTTGCAAGGGAGTGCAATTTAGTGCTGTTTACCACAGTTTACAGTTTGCCTGCAAGGAAATGGCCTGAAACAAACAAATGCCTATCAGACTGTGAACAATTTTTAGTTGCTGCATACTAGTCCTAAGCCTCAACTACATTTGAATTAGTGAAGTGGAGATAAAAAGCTCAGGAACATGTATATTATTCATCTTATAAGCCATCCAACACAAAATGTTAGCAACCATTACAGCATCGTATACTAAGAAACCTCCAGCTTTTCTCATTCCATTGAACAATTAATGTGAAAAATAGATCCTGCTTCCGTCTAGAGCTTTGGGGTACAGCATAAATCTTCTAAGCAAGAGACTAGACATAATAAATTAATATATGGTGATCCATATGTTCCCACAAATAGGGCATAATTTATTCACAGTAGAAAAAATGTATCTTTCAACCAGCTGTGCTGGAAAAAAAAAGGCAAAAAGAATTGTCTCATAATAAAGGTTCATCATCTTTTACTCATGTGGAACATGTAGAAAATAAAAACCTTCAAGTTGTCCTGAAGCACTGTTCTTTCAGTTATTGTCGGATCAGAATATAAAGATAAGTCCTCTTAACTGATTGCAAAGACTTGAATGAGGCAAACTCCAAAAAACAATACAAAGCATGATTTGCATTAATCATGCCTTTGCTAAAAAGGTTACATTCTATTCTCTGACATATGAAGAACCTCATTCTAAATCTCTCAATGAGAGAGAGATTCTCCAGCAAAACCATTTTTATTCTTTGGCTGGTTAAAACTTTTTAAAAAATGAAAATTTTAAAACCAATTCCCTGATAATTCCCAAGACCTACTCCTCCAGGATATCAAGATTATTTTAGACAAATAATCAACTCTCAGTTATGGTGATTAGCTAGTAAAAGGCCAGTCACTGCAGCAGTAATCGAATTCACAATATATGCTTCTGAAAATATTGTCTGTAATATTTTCAATTAGGTACCACATGAACATATATATTAAGTACAAACTACATATGAACTGTGTAAATCTATTGTTTACTTACTCTTCCTTAGGAGAGCTTGTTCTTACTTATATATAATCTTTATATATGTGTGTGTGTATGTGTGTGTGTATGTGCGCGCGCGTGTGTATAAAATAAAAGATGTTTCTCAAAAATCAACATTTTTTAATAGTAAAATTTGAATTGTTTTGATATTCAAAATAACTTCAACTCTACTTTTGCACTAGCTCTGATATGCAACTTATGTCCATATTGACTGAAACATAGATTGGCTTTAACTTTCTAAAAAAGAATATAGAAGCATTTTTTCAGACTACAGATCGAACTTTTCCCAGATTTAATACCTTGAGTTTGCTGCTGATAATGTAAATCTGATACATACACCTTTACAAAGGGATAGGCTCTAGAGGTATAACTCATCAGAAAATTAAAAAGAAATAATAATTACTTGGTTATTTTTTCAAAGCAGCCATTAAAAATATTTTGAGTACCTACTTTTGTATCAGTTAATCATTTATCATCCTCATTTCCATGTTACCACAATGGAAAACTGGCCTCTTATAAAACTTAGTCCATCACAACTTTGAAGAAGACAAAAGTGCAAAACGTTGTATCAAAACACAACATATACACAAAATAAAGACACACAACATATATACACAAATCAAAACACTCATATATAAAGCATGTATTAGTAGGGGTTCAGAAAATGTATTTTTTTTTTCTGCTTCCACTAGAAGAGTTGTATGACTTTACTACTGCATACTTAGCAATAGCTTCAGGGGATGTTATATGCTCTGAAATTTTGTAGGATTAATCCCTTGTTGTGAATCTTATTTATGTCAAATGTCTGTATTCAAAATAAGAACTTAGTGAATGCTAAAGCAGAGAAATGTGAAAGAAAAATCAAAGATGTTATTTATTTCTTTTTCCTGAATAAGCAGCAGAAGTAACTTATCATTTGATATTACTGCCATGTTATTCCTCACACTTTTCCTCCTTTCCCGATCCATAACCTCAACCAAGAACTCTTACGTGGTATGTCCTGGAAGGCAAAAGCTGCTTAATGCAATGATTACAACTCTCTTCAAATTACCAGTAGAGAGGGAGTTATTAGTCATGGGTTTATAATGGTACCAGCAGCATATAGAAAGGGCTCAGGGAACAAGTAGTTTAATTTGAATAGTTAGACTATTTCACTTCAGAAATCTGTGGGTTTGGGGGATTCTTTGTTTGTTAGAAATGGGGATTTTATTTCTTGAAATGCAACAGTACTGTTCTTTCAAATACGTTTAAAAGAAAACAAAATAAAAAGCAGGAAATAAAATCGTAGAAGGAATTGTGGTTTGACTTTTCTGAAATCTATAAAGATATCCTTGGAGTATTTTTATACGATCCCCCTCACTCTCTCTGAAAGTCGACATTTTCTCCCTTTATCTCTTGTGTTGCTATTTGCAACTACACTTGTAGATCTTGTTTCTAATGACACATTGTATGAAATCACTGCTTTAAACAAGAAGGTTTCTGCACTGTACTAGAGAGGCTCCTCAAGAATGAGATGAATGGCCCTGGCCTTACATGGTGGGTTCTGAAAGTATGACATGCAGCTCTGCAATTCCTTTATATCATAAATTAGAGAAAAGAGAAAAAAAAAAAAAAGGCAAAACAAAAGACAAAAGAACTTCTGGCTCTGGTGATGCTGAGGTGGCAGGCACACTTTCCTCCAAATATACTATTTTAAAATGATCAAGCATACAACAGCTCCTTCCCTCAGGCAGGCAAAGAGGAATGAAGACTGCTAAGACTGAGAAATGCCACAGAGAAACTCTAATCTCAAAAGGAAAAATAATGCTCATTTCTTTCAGGTCCTTCATAAAACAGATTATTAGCTGTTTTAAGATCAATAGAAATAATTTTGTAGTGCCTTAATAATTGCTTCATTATGTGCCTGGTGGAACTCAACGGTAAGTCTCACAGTCCCAACTCATGTTATATTTGATGGAACAGAAAGGTAAAAATAAATCAGCCTCACACAGCCTGGATATGCACAGACTTAACCACAATACAAGATAACATTCCTATCTTAAATCCAGGGATATTGTAACAAATGCAAATGTCAGGTAGGCACATAGCTGCCTTTGTCATTCAGTGAGATGTAGGAGCCTACTTGCCCTAAATGACCTTCTCCTCCTAACACACATTTACCTTGCATAATAGCCACAGCAGAGGGGTAAAGTACTTTGCTTTTAAAGGTGGGGTTGCAAAAGGGATTGGGTATAAAAACAGAAGGGAAAGGGAATTGCTTCTACAGACAGAGCAGATCTATTTTTTGTTAGCTGCAAGCAGCATCACAAAGAAACCTTCTTGAAGAGATTTCCATGAAACATATGACTGCCCTAAAATTCTTAATTGAATTAGGAAGAGTTATCGCTTTCAGAACAGAATCTCTTGACCAGAACAAGGAAAGGACCACTGCCCACTTGAAAAATAGCTAAGGGTTTCGGGCACTAGGAGAGACAGAGGAAGGCTGGGCAGCCAGGTTCAACAAATCTGCTCTGAAGGAGGAGGACAAACATTTGAATCTCAAGCTTTGTAAATGCATATTCTATAAAGCAGATGAGTAGGAATTCTCAAGTCTGTCCCTCCCATTTTCATTACTCATGACAAAAAAGGCTTACTTTTTGTTCTCTGTCAAAAAATCCAGTATCTGATAGTTACAAGAATGTTGATGAAATATAATCGTAATTTTCTGATTAAGTCAAAGCCTGCTGTGATCATAACCCACATAATACATCTAAGGATAGTTGATAAAGATTTGAATTATGCTTCTGCACAGCTTCTGCAGCACATACGCTCCAGCATATGGCTTTTCAAATCTCCCTTTACAGTAGGGAATATGCACTTGCTACACATTCACAAGACTGTTCGGTGCTAGAACCAAGCATGACTCAATTTTGCCTACCACTTGCAAGACACTTGGAAGAGGACATGAACATGTAGCCTTGGGGTTTTAGGTCTACTTGTTCACCACAAAAAATCCATCCTATAGCTTCAATATGGCTTTGTCCTTGGAGTCTTTTGGTTTTGATGATATATTTTTTGAATAAAAGTATTTTTGTCAAATATTTTCCCTATTAGAAGGACAAATTCCATCAGTTCTAGACTGTCTTTATCTTAAGGAGGAAGGAAGCGAAATGGCAGCTAGTTCACTTTTCCTGTTGTATGATGTGACAGGTGCTGCCCTCCCTCTTCCAATCTGACTGTTCTGCTAACTAAGGCAAAAAGATTATATTTAGAGAGAGGGAGATGAAAACACCAACCTCCCGTGGGTTAGCAAGTCATCCTTTTGGGAAGGAAAAAAGAGATTGATTATTTCTGCTCAGCTTCACCGTATCTTCTCTACCTTCTCTGAACACTTCATTTAGAAAAGAAATCATGTTGTTAGTACTGCGAGCTTCTTCATTCACTGCTATTGTCATACAGGACATACTGCAGCTATTCATGAAGAGATTTATTCGCTTTGATGATAATTCATTGGCTGATATTGCTTATTCCTTTAACTATTTGATTGTGGCTCTGGATCCTCATCCACATTGACAAGACAGTGAAGACAAAAAAAAAAAAAAAAGAAAAACACTGGTGTTAACTCACTAATGGGCACATCAAGAAAAAGCACCTTGCAGATGTGTCACAAATTGCTATGGAAGTCCATCCTGAAGATAGATCTGCTGCTCTACCTTTCTGCACTTATCCTTATCACATCCTGCTACTCATGACTGCTGCATTGCAGAGTTTACACACCTGGTATAAGGGTGCTTCTGTCTAGAAACTATTATCCTTATCGTTGTTATGCCATGCACTATACTATATAAGATACTATATATCTTGTCTCTGCCTGCTGTGGTCTTCACTGCTGCGTTTTGCCTTCTGTTGGTATCTCAGCTTTCATTGCTATTACATTTTTGGCCCTGTTCAAAGCTGTTCAATAGATAACATGCTTCATACTTACATTTCACCAGCAAGTACAATTTTGTTACATTAGATATAAAAGAGAGGCAAGTAAAGCTATAATAGAACGGGGTGTGGAGGGAAACATCCTTAACAGCTGAGTTTTCAGTAGACAGAAGCAGAAACCATAAAGACAGGCCATTAAGTCTAAGCCCCCAAAATCTCCTAAAATGGTTCAAATTAAAATCCATTGCTCAACTAGAAAGTACTAATCAAGTTCTCAAATCACATGTATTCTCAAGAAAGAAAAAACATCCAAAATAGTGCATTTTTTTCCTCATCAATAACAACTCTCAGATCCCCAGTCACTGCATTTCTCTCTGCTTTTTTTGTTCAGAAGAATACACGGAAGGCACTAACATTGAAAAAGATTGAACAGATTTTAAACCAAAGCAGTCTGCTTGTCCAATGGACTGTGAGGCAAGTTGGTGATGCATGTTAAATGGTAAATAATAAAATCTAATTGCCATATAAATGTGCATGGTAATCCATCTCCCACAGAATGATGCTATGCCAATTACTTTGTATCTGAGGGGGATGGTTGCGGTGGAGATTTGAGGCATTCAAGCATATCAAATGTCCTTCATTTCTCTCCTGTTCTCACTACTTTTGTACACAGTTTACACCTGAAAAACAGACAAAATCTAATGAAGCAGGGATTTTCATGCTATAGTGTATTCAGATTTCCCTTCCTAGTGACATTTTTCTATAATCACTTACTCAATCTTAGTTTCAGTAGCCAAGAAATGTTATTAGCAAAGCTTGTTTTCAAGACATACACAGCAAGGGGTTCTTCTTTCCAACAGGTGGGCTGGACCTCAGAGACTAGCAGCATCTGCAAAGCTCATCCCCTAGTATCCCCCTCATGCAGGATGTTCCACAAAAAAACACCAGGAAACCAATGAAGGTTAAAAAATCTTCTCATTTTGAATGTAGATTTGAGAGGCAAAAAAAAATTTATGTTATATCATCAACCTCTCAATACAGAAAATCACCTTCAAACTCTGAAAGACATTAGACAAATTAGCACTTTTGCAACATGGATTACTCAGTCATAATTCCAAGATTTAAGAAAGCTGTACTATGCCCATAGCAACACATTCTGAAAACAAATTTAGGGCATGATTCTCATGGGGATAACAGAAGCTAGTTCAAACATTGTGTCTCAGAGACACAGTGTAGCATCCACAAATGCAAACAGAGACAAAACTACCATTTTGTTTTCCTCTGTTGCAACTGTGACCTGCTTAAAATTTCTGGCAGCTAATATAAGCATCTTCAAAAGTTCACCACATTGTCAGTGGGATATGTTTTAGATAATTTTTTAAATGTATTTTAATATTTCTTGTCTTTGCCTTAACACAATTTTTACTTAACATTGCAGAAGGATTTGAGGAAAACTCCACAATGAACTATGTTAATAATTTGCACGGAAAACAGCTGTAGGTATGTAGGCAAACACAGAAATAAATATATATTGTGTGAGAGAGGGAGTGAGAGAGAAGCAGCAGAAGAAAGTAGAAAGTTTCTCTCACCATGGAGCAACCTGAAAGACTGCTACGATCCTACTGACTAAATAGAGTTCATTGCAATATCTTTTACAATTTTTATGCAATCTGGAAGAAATGCAACAATCTTTTTTTTCATCTTATGGTTTTGCAAGTCTGGCTATAATTTCTAAATGCCTAGCACCGTCAAAATTATCTACACAATCTGAGAGGCAGCATGGATATTTAAAAGCAATATGCAACAAGCTGTAAAGAAAGGAGCATGAACAAAAATGTATTAGATCATATTGTCTAATCACCTTGACTATTGCTATTGTTAACCTGTCCTCATGTTTTGCTTGACAGAATATCTCAAATAAGAGCACTTATTGAGCTTTAGGTTCTGCATTTTTTCTATCTGTATGGAGTCCACTTTCTCAACACAGTTAGGAAGACAACAGCTGGATCTGCCATTGTCTAATCCACCAGGTCACATTATGAAGATATATTTACTGATGACAGCATTTGGAATTTGGTATTTGGAAGAGAGTGTTATTTCTGCATGAGGAGCTCACAGCCCACTGGCAAGGTCATTACAACAATGCATGCATGTTGATTTGAGAAATTCAATGCCTAAAACTCATTCATTTGTACAAATTTGCATTTTTATATAAAATAGTGCTCTGTGCTTCTCAAAGCTTTGTTTCATAGTAGTAATATAGAGAAACACCACCACTGACAGAGCGATACTGATAGAGAAGAACATATAATTCAGCAACAATGATAATGTGCTTCATACAAAATAAGGGGGGGAGACATTGTATAAGATCAAACATTTTCAATTTTCACTGCTGGAATAAGAATCTTATTTTACAAAAAAGACTAAGTTACCCCAGTTTTACATGAATAACCTACTCCGAGAGGCAAATGGAGTATCAAGAGATGAATTCACTATTACTAGTCATCTATACTTAAGCCTACTTAAGCCTAAATCTACTTACAGTAAATTTATTGATAATATAGTAAATCGAATAGGCACTTTACAAGGACGATTTAATTGCCAAGCAAGTCTTTAAGTGCTTTGAAAGAAATATATTTCAGAGTATTTGTGAAATTTGACTATTTTTCTTTCAGATGCTTCAAATTAGGCTGTTCTCTTATTATTAGAGAAAAAGAGAAATGAGAAGGTAAATATGTACAGCAATAGCAGCTAAATCTTGTAAAGGGATAGAGAAAGCTGGAGGCCAGAGCAGAGATACAGAAGTAAAAGAAAAGTAAAACAGACAGCAGGAGAGTCAGTCAGGAATGTTAAATATAAGGAAATCAAAAGAATTTCTTGCACTGGGGTTGATCTGTAGAACTAAACCAAAATATTTTGCTCTTCAGTAGTGCTCTCAGCCTGAATGAGTTGTGGTGGTACCTCAAAAGTGCTACAGTCTGAGTTTTATGCTCCTCCTCAGATTAGTCTTCGCAGAGCTGTATCTCCTGCAATGGGCTCATCATAAACACTCCGTTAGCTCAGCACCACTTTGCACAATCAAAGTACCCTGATTGAGGGTACCTCCTGAAGGATAAAGCTTAGCTGGAAAGTTTAAAATAGTATGAAGGACCCCAACTACTAGATCCTAGATAAGTTCACAATTACTTACTGTTTAATCACAAATAAACAGCATCGCTTAACATTTTCATTTGTTAAAGTGTGCTTTTTCAACTTTTCATTCCAATTTGTTATCAAATATAATATTAAAATGTCAGAATTTTCTGTGGGATTGAGTTCTGTTGGGTGGAAAGTTACTTTGGGGTTAAAGTAGTGCCCAAATACGTGAGAGAGATGCAAAAGGAACATCAAACCCTAGGTGGGTTAGTGGAGACAAAATCATGCTTGAAGATGTTCCTCCTCTAATGCAGTTCATGTGTTTTTAAATATTTTTCAAAAAAGGTTTCTGGTGGAACTCTAATTTCTCACATTGAAGGAAGAAAGTGTGGAGACAGAAGAGGGATTAAAGAGGCTATAGCAGCTACAACTGAATGAAAAAAGGCTTCTTTTCTACAGCAGTAGTGAGGAAGAAGGGCACATAAGACAAAACCACATCTTCACCTCACTTGCATTTATGTTACCCTTCTAGGCTACTTGGACCCACAGTAAGCACAGTGAGGTACAGCAAGCCAAGAGAAGTTATGTCCCTCCAACACCAAGACCAGCTACACCAAGGGCAGGACGGGCAACCTGAACATGAAACACATGAAAGAAATCTCCTGTATAACCAAAGGTTTTCAGGCTTGAACTGCCTTGTATTTTTTGTCGAGACTCATTTATCTTCATGGGGTGTCTGTAGGAGGTTGCACCTGACGGCACTTTGATAATTTCCTCTGCCAGGAAAAACAACATTCCAGCTTTGATTTGCTTAGTTCTTTCTCTCCAATTCATCACTTATTAGGTTATCTAGCAAAGAATAGCAATAACTATTAACAACAATAATACAAACGTTTCCACAGCTACTCTCTCCTATACTGACTTGGTATGAAGGGCTATGAGAACCCACCCCTACAGTAATGCATTTTCTATGATACATAGCCAAATTCTACACCAAAAGGATAGACATATTGGACCTTTTGTGGCAATTTTCTGCTTTGCCAGACAATTGGCATCCTAGACATCTACTGTGCATGCTGCAAATCACCAGTGTACCACATCTTTACAATGAACTTACAGTGTATTTGCAAAGAACTGCATGCATTTGATTTAGCTTTCCAAGATTACCTAGGATTTAAGCACTTAAAAACTGGCAACTCTATGGTTACTGAGAAAAGTTGCAGAGATTCCGTATTAGCTGTATAGATTTCTTATTTCAACAAATACTAACTCTGATTAAGTAGGATTATTTGTATCAACAGTAGGAAATGTAATTTTAAATTTGCTAGGTTGTTATGGCTAAAATGCTATGGGACAAGGAATTAAATCAGCCTACTCTCATCAGTAAAGCATATGGAGTGTTTATACTATAACTGAGATGTGTTACCATACATAACCAGCATAAAATGGGAAAAAAAAAAAAGAGTAAGCTACAGAGAAGATTTTCAACTGAATATTAATAATGAAATATCTTTTTCCTGCATCTGTTCTGTATTAGCTTGAAACAACCTTTCCCTGGTCAATAGAACAAAAAAAAAAATCTCATAATGTATGTGGAGACGTATTTTAAAAAGGCTGATCCAACAAAATTCAATAGTACACCTTAAAAAATAAAAATGAAATCTACTAGTATGTGAAAACAGAGGCACAAAGGACCCACCCACATAAAATAGCACAGTTTGTGGAAGGTGCTTGCTTTATACTACTGTACTGAATATGTCAGGCTCGTCATTCTTTGACTAGCAAGATTTCCTGGGTGGTGAATTACCGAAAGTCAGCAGCTAAGGCGATTCACCTTCCTCGTTTCAAATTTCAGCACTGTTTTCATGTTTGTCAGTCTTTTTTTTCCGGTGGAATTCAAGGTTAGAAAAAAATGCACCAGCTACGGATACATTTTTACTTCAAAAGAGTAAAGCAAAAGTAAAATTTTCAAAGTGCGGAAGACAAAGGAATGTCGGGTTTTATAGGTTATCTGAATTGATGAGATTTCTCATGAATGTACTAAAGTAGCACGTTTTCATGAAATAACAGTGCCCTCTAGTGCTTCCATTAAGCACTTTTCCCTTACACTTAAAAAATAAAGATATCAAAACACTATGTTCTGTTCGAGAAAGATTTAGAATAAACCTTCAGTTATCAGTTCTTAACAGGATTATTTTTCTTACTCCCGTTCAAGTAATCTGCTGACAAAACCAGATTAAATACAAATGCATATGTACACATCCAGTGAAGTACTGCTCAGGATTGCAAAAATAGCTCAACTATGAAAGAACAAGGTGTACGCTGTTTTTAAGCATCAAAATTAATCCTGAAATGCAATTTCTTAGAAACCCTTATCCATATTTACAAATTAGAAAGTGGCACGATTTCCAAATACAATTCAGAAAAAGGCACACAGGTCTTCTGAAAAAGCTTCAGTTCAGAAACCGAGCAGCTTTGATAAAGAGGTTCTTGGTGAAGATTATGACATATCAAGATACAGTTTTCATAATCTTTCTCACAATCTTAAAAGCACTTTAAAGTGAAGCAAACATGTAAAATCGCACAAAATCCAGAGTAATTACCAAGGTCAGCTCATTATCTGTGACTCAGAGGTAGTTAAAAGAAAATTCACCAAGGAACAAGCGCTTGATGGAATATTAATATCTGCTTTGAACCTTCTGGCTTTGAAAATATTAAATTTTATTTGACTGTTATGAAATTTGGGCTTTCCTAGCAAAAAGTTTTATAAAGAATGTTAAAATACATAATAGTTCTTTATATGACCAGAATATACTACTTCTTTTGAATCTAACAAGGTAGTAATGTTTTAAAAAGTATACTTAGATATCTTTTCAAAAAAGATATCTTCCTTTGATGCAAATTAGCTCTTCCAGTGGGAACTCTGACAAATAATTACTATTTTTTTTAAATATACCTGTTTATTTTATAAGAATGCATCTTAAGAACCTCTTAAGATCTTAAGGTCTCTAAAAATAATTTAAAATGTATAAAACAAAGTTTATCATGTTCTTCAATTAAAGCTACACTATATTATATTACATTGTACATTTATTACTCTTATC
>JAVCKT010097573.1:0-11562 GCA_032273925.1 Rhynchotus rufescens
CTGGAGAGAGTCCAGCGCAGGGCTACCAGGATGATCAGGGGCCTAGAACATCTGCCCTATGAGCAGAGGCTGAGAGCTGGGCCTGTTCAGCCTGGAGAAGAGAAGGCTGAGGGGGGACCTGATTAGCGTGTATAAATACCTCAAGGGAGGCAGTGAGGAGGAGGGGGCCGGCCTCTTTACAGTGGTGGCCAGTGATAGGACCAGAGGAAATGGCTACAAGCTGAGGCACCAAAAGTTCCACAGGAACTTAAGGAAATATTTCTTGACAGTGAGGGTGACAGAGCCTTGGAACAGGCTGCCCAGAGAGGTTGTGGAGTCTCCTTCTTTGGAGACCTTTAAAACCTGCTTGGATGCAGCCCTGTGCCATGTGCTCTAGGTGGCCCTGCGTGTGCAGGGGAGTTGAACTAGATGACCTCTGAGATCCCTTCCAAGCTTGGGCATTCTATGATTCTATGATTCTATGATTCTATGATTCTATGAAATGATCTGAGAGTCACAGGAAGAGTGTGCCATAGGGATTTCAACCGTGTTCCCTCAGTGAATCAAAATTCAGGCAATATCTTGCATTAGAAATTAAAATTTAAATCTTTGTTTTATAAGCTTATGATGGCAACCATCATGCTATGGAGATAAACACTTTTTCCACTACCAGAGACCATAAATATATGGTATATAGCATAGTTATCCTACTCAGACATCTTTTTACACAAATTAAATTAGCATAATTCCCACAACTTTCTAAAAGTCAAGGTTCAGAATGTCATGTTTTTATTTTGAATATTGTCAGGATTTCAAATTTTATTTTGCAGTCATATGGTCCAGTAATAAGATGTAGCTCAGACTTTCCAGCTATTACAGAAAATGCATCTTGTCACTCCAACATGACACTCCAACATTTCATCTTTTCACCCAGGAATTCATGCATTTTCATTCACCATTTAAAAGCCTACCTACAGTCCCAACATTTTTCGCTTTTCCCTTGGTCTAAAGGTAGCTTTGAATGTGTAACACCTTGATCAATTTATAATTCAAATAAAATGCAAGAGAATATACATCGAAATGACATTTGCTGGTATATAAATCTTTATTGTGTTGACTTAATATACGTGTTATTTCACCCTCATTTATAAAGCACACTCACTCTAATTACTCAAAGATACTGCATCATTATAAAACTGTTAGGAATGCTTTAAAAATTAAAATATTTAAATCTACTTGGAGGATGAAGAAGGATGTTTCCACATTTCAAATAAAAGGTTTAGTAAGAATTGATTAAATACTGTTCTATTTTTTCCTGAGCAGGTGCACATTAATCATCAGTAATTTATACTCTGTATGACTAATAAAATCAGTCACAAGAAAGTAACAATTTATATGTCTTCTCATTCATATTCACTTGCAATATCATTTAGAATTACATGTTCTTAAATTAATGACACTTAAGCTTTCTGTTAAAACATCAGTTCTCTGAGTCTATAAAGCAGACCTCTTATCATCTTCTAAGCACTATTTACAGAGTCAAAGCTGGATTTTTGACAGTTATTTGTAATACGGATAGGCCATCAGATAATATGTGAACAGCTTCACTTCTGGTATATGTCATAATAGAGACTTCATATAAATGAATTATTTTTAATATGCAACTCCGTCACAACCCAACCAGAAGTTAAATGCAGAGAGAAACTTGTGGCTTGTGGACAGAGAACACTACTTCTGGTGCTGTCAGAAGCACCAGTGCCTTAGCAGAGTTTAATTTCTGAATTCATAGGATTTAGAATAAACCAAGAAGTAGGGAGAGATTGAGGAGGGTCCACATCCTCTCTCCAGGATTAGCCACTAGATAGCAGCTGGCAAAGCATCTGACAGCATCATTGGTAGTATGTGTAAAAAGCTCAACTGGACAGTATGTCCAAACTATTTTAATCCTAATGGCAGCTTCCAAACTAACTTTCATGGTCTGGACACCATCTGATTCACACTACTGTTTTCATGGCCTGATTTTCAATTGAAAGTTTGCCCCTCATTTAACAACTGTAGCTATACTTTAGAAATTTATCAAGCATTTACCTATATTGCTTAGTTTAAAATTAAAAAGAATGGTGGAAAAAAAAGGAAAAAAAGACCTGCTATTTGTTAGGACAGCCATAATTATCATCCAAATCCCAAACATCTTATAAGGTTTCCATACATTTGTCCGTGGATTCCCCGTGGCTGCAGGTGCTAAACTGCATCGTGCAGAGAGCAAAACTCTTTTCTGCTAAATAAATCCCTATCACTAGGCCACTAGGGGGAGAGCCAACCATACATTTAAAACTATTAAGCTATACCTGTTCACTAGCATCTCTCCCTAAATAAGGTAGGTGGGAGCAAACCCACTGGACACCAGATAGAGATAAAAATGCTAATAATACATATGTAGGCTTCATTTGGTCGAACATTTGGGTGAGTGATGGAGACAGAAATGAAAGGACTTTAAATGTGTTTCATGTTTTTCCATCCACTCCCAGCAGAATCTGATGCTTTCACTTCATTCTTGGTAAGTATTCATTGATCTGTTCCTAAATCCAGTGATGAAGACTGGATTGAACATCACTGGTACAGACATCAATGTAATCTATTTCACTGCTTAATTTTCTCTTTGTTGGCAAAGCTTTTATTTTGCTAGCCTAAACTTCCTCACTGTGATTTGAGATTCAGACTCCCCTTCATTTTTTCCTCAGTGTTTACGGAGATTTAGTATTTTGGATGAAGATTTAGCATTTTCTTTTCTCTTTGTTAGCATGGCGTTTTTAAGGACGACATTGGATCTCCTTTCTCCAGTTTAATTGCTACAACTGTTTCTCACAGATGGCATTTTCCACATATCCAGTTCTTTTCATTGACCTTATCTGGATTTTCTGCAATTGGTTCACATTGTTCTTAACTGCATTCTCTCAGAACAAGGTCAGAACAGTTGGGTAGTGAATTGCTTCTAACTTTTATATGTACCTTTGAATATTCTCTCATTTACATATGATTCCATATGTTTTACTTATTTGAGGTTTTGTGGAAAAAAAACTTTTCACTAAGGAAAAGGTCATTCAAATGTTACTCCTCTGTAATGGAGACCTTGAATACCTAACATAATGAGACCTGAAGATTTGTTATTTATATGGTAAATTTCTAATCCATTTGAAACTCAGTGGGAAAACTGACCAACAGTAGAAGCAGAAAAGATCCTTTCGGTGTTCAATTCAATGGACAATTTTAAGAGAGTGTCACTCTCATCATAACTTATTCATATGCATAAAAAATGCCAAGTTTTATTTAAATCAGATATTTAAATCATTGCTTATAAGACTGTATTCAGCAATGCTGTTAAAAACACTTCTCAAATACTGAATTACTTCTTCACTATGCAAAAGGGACTTTGTGTTTGAACTTTTTGAGGGAAAATTAGATTAGCTTAACATATTTAATCCTTGATAAATCCACGATATTATTTTCTACGTGCTTGACAGTGATTGTATAGAGCATGGTCTTACTGTAATCTGCAATGAATTCCATCAGACCAAGTGACTTGAAAATATCTAATTTAAGTAGTTTTCCTCTTTCCCTATTACCACTTTGAGTAGTGCAAAAACTTTTGATAAAGAATAGATGTTTCTCTTTTCTTTTTGCCTAGTATATGCATTAGAAGTATCTTCTGACATTATTTTGCACAAAAACTGATGACTTTTAAAAAGAGTAGTGCAAGAGGATTAGTTCCCCCCACCTGTGAAAACTACAGCAATCAGCATGCCTGGCTGTTGATATTAGAGAGCTAGGAACTGAAGTGTGGAAGTAAGGATTTAGGACTGGAATAACTGAATGAAGGGAATACATTTAATAAGATTGATGGAATTTCTCCAGGAAAAAAAAAAAAACCCAAAGAAAAACAAAACAAAAAAAAACCATAACATGATATTACAATCCCTAATGAAGAAAGAATGATTAAACAGCCACTAACTCTCCTTAAGTTCACTCAGACATTCATGACACTGATATTTTCAGCAAGCTTTCTCACAAATCAGGAAAGAGTGATGAAAAGTGGTGTGTTCCTTGATATTTACAATTAAAACCAAACTAGGTCCTAGAACCAGCAGTCACACCCACCCTCACACACACACTTAAGTCACATTCAACTATTATGAGTGAAAGCAAAATATGTTTATGCACATGCACACACATGCACACACAGATGAAGCCCATAAAGAAACAGCATTTATTACTGCTAAGGTCAAGGTCAGAAAAAACTCCCTTTGAACTGCCCGTAACTTCTGTGGAAATCAAGATACAGAGCCCTTCTTCTTCACTTGCACTTCATATTTGTAAGTTTTCTCTCTTTAACTACTTCAGGATGACTGAAGTAAACTCCCACATTTTCACTCTATGAAAGCCATTTTTAACATGACAACATATTTACTATTCTGGAAAAAAAAAAAAAAAAAAAAAGATTTATATAGTCATGTTTTCTCTTTCTGTTTTTTTTTTTTTTTACACTAAAAAACATTAATATGAAAGTCCTCTCTTTACACAGGTTGAGATCTCACACATACACACACAGAAACACCTTATTTGTTATGGCTATTTAAGATGACCAAAATCCCCTGAAAAGAGCTCAGGAAGCTTTTGGCTAAGCCGAAGTCAAGACAGAATCTTGTCTGATTCAGTCTCAGACTAAATCACATATGTTAACCTAAAGCTAAACCAAAGCAAAATGCTGTATTTGTGTCTCCTTCATATTAAAACCCAAGACTAGTCAGAACAATGCTCTATTTATGTTGCTATCACAGGATTTTGGTGATGTCATCTGTAACCTTCTGTCTCCCAAACCAAGAACTGATAGATTTTGAAATTTTATGTTTTATTTACATTATTGTGTATTATGCTTTTGGGTTACAGTGATATCAGCCCTTGGGAAAATTAAACCTATCTACTGAAAGGATTCCAAAACAGGTTTGGAGAGCACTGCCACAATCCATGTTTATTGAAATACCACCCTTATTACTTTTTCCCCTTATTAGTAGGATCAGTGAGATTTGGCTGCATCTGGAGTAAGGATTTCACTTTCTAATTTAGAGAATGATAATCAAGGGGAAGATAAACAGCTATGCAAGAGTACAAGGTAAAATGTATTTTGCCAGTTCTGGCACCAGTTTAACTATTGCCAATACAGTGAATGGAGGTGTCATATAACTGTCTATAAGGAACAGATGGTCTAAACAGCAGCAGAACATTTAAATAGTTTAGAAAACAATATTACAAAAGTCAAGTGGTCTGCAGAGTAGTATTTGTGGTGAGAAGATGAGGAGAGAGAACTAAGGTTTTTTTGTCTTCAGCAGGTGTTCACCAGGTAGATATGATTTAAGAAGTATTCTGTCAGAGGAGAAGCTAAAGCATGTACATCAATAATTATTCCCCAAAATCAACTTCTATCCATACTTTCCTTACCCACTCATGCATTTGGTCATTCATTACAACAGAGTTTTGCATCACCAACTGCACTAGGGTTGCAAATTTCGTACAGGTATGGAAAATGCAAGTAAGTGGCATACAGCTTTATTTGGTGAAAGAGATTCCTCACACAGAAAATAATGAACATTGATGGCCATAAATTTGATCCTACTATGACTGGAATATTTGCAAGCAAGTAAACTATATCGAGAATTATAAAAGGGCAAATGCTACTGCAGTCAGAAAAGTATTCTGTGAATTCTTATGTAAAGAACAATACTTATAATCCAAAATAGACTATTACACCTACTTACATAACTTTTATTTACTGGAAGCTTTGTTTGCTTCTTTGTTTACTGGAGCTTTTCATATATATCCAGAGTTGACTAATTATTTCTATTTTTCTGCTGATCCATTAAAAAAACTACTGTACTTTATTTTGGCAATAAGATAAATAAATCCTGAATATACACAGAGCAGGGGGGAATGCTCTGTCAGTTGGGACACCACAGCTGTTGAGTCATGAGATTTCTAAAAGCAGATAATCCCTCACTTTGTTCAAGTGCATTGCTTTCACTAATGAAGAATCATTTATCTTTTGATCTAGAATTGTTTTAAGCAAGAGGATAAAGCACATACATAAAACCTGGCAAAATTAAATACTATCTAAAAGATTCTTCCTATTTACATAGTGTAAAAATAACCTGATCTCAGCATTTTTCATGACAAAAATTATACAATATGTTGCAAGTTTCAGTTTTGAAAGTGGCCGTTTTCATAAAAGAGACTGTAAAAGGAAGGTTGGGTGTGCAATATATTTGAAAGAAAAAATTAATAAATGTACATCGACTGTATTATTAAGCAACTCAGTATCAAAGATCATTATGATATTTTTCTGTTCTTATTAAGCAATTTAATATCAAAGATCATTATGTCATTTTCCTGTTCAGTATCTTTCTTCAGACAAAAAAAATTAATTTTTTTTTCAAACTATGAAAAATCTGGTAATGAAATAATGATTAGTAATGTAAGATTATACAGACTCAAGAACTAGAAACGCTTATATGTGTGTATACTGAACTTGCTGCACCTACACTCCTTGAAATTTCACTTATGTGAGAATGAAAACAGTGCTACATGAAGATGCAAAAAAAAACCCACAAAAAACAGTGAAATCTTCCTGTTGCATTTGCAGTACGTATAGGTTTGAGGCAGCCGTTTCTGTTAAATTCATCTCTTTCTTGAGAATCTCTTTAATATTTTAGCAGAGATCCTAAATATTTTTTGTGATAAATAATTTGATAGTGCTTTCAGATCCTTAAAAAGAAAACAAACCTCTTTAAACAGAAAAAAATGCTCTCTTTCTGTTGCTGTTGTTTTGTTTTAGTTTTTTTATTATTATTTGTTTGTTTTGTTTCCTGTCTTCAAGACTTAGAGGTGCTGGTTTTTGCCGATCATTGATAGTTTAAACTGAGGAGGAAAAGAGTTCATGGTTTAGGCCTGGGACTTGGATTGCCTTTTCACTCTGACTTTTCTGATAAAAAAAGACCCTCTTAGGATAGAAGAGCTCAGAGTTCAGCTACTGTTAGATGGTGTTAGCTGGTGCTCTGAAATTCCCTGCCCCGTTTGTCAGACAAGACAACAGAACCCTTAAGATTTTTACATTGACTATGTTTCCTGTTTTAATAACTGAACTTTTACTGAAACCTCTGCATAAAATGCTGATCATATAATAAACTCTGAATAGCTCTAACAAGAGGAATTAAAGTAGACTTTTCATCATTTGAATCATGGTGTTACCCCCACGCAAGGATATTTGCTGGTTTTTCTACATGATATTCTAAAATAATGTTTCATGAGTTACTGCATACATTATTTTAATAGCTATAAGAAAAAAAAGTACCTTTTTATTTAACCAAACAGTTTAGTTTCAGTCATGTGCCATTAAATCTTATATTATTCTCAAAGTGACCAGTTCACCCAATTAACAGCTCTACTATTTCCCAGGTCTTTTGTCTGATGAAGCACAATGAATGCCAAAGATGTTCTTTCTTATTTGGTGACAATACTTGTTTAAGTCTGGCACCTCTAAGTCTTAAAGAGAGAAAAATAAACCCTTAAGAATCTGTACATGCTATTGCCATGTAAAGCATTCCTTTTTGTTATACTAGTCATTATATAGAATGATAACATTCTTTCTTACTTTTTTTCTTAGTTTGTGTCCTGCAGCTTGGAAGAATATCTTTTATTCACTAAATCACTCCCTACCATCTGGTTTCATAGATCTATTTTGATTATGACTATTTAGGAGTAAAACACATTGCAATTAATTTTTTGTTTAGTATCATGTTCAGATCTCTTAAGGAGTCAGAGATACTTAAAGAGTAGATACTTAAGAGAAATTCTTCAGAACATTATGTTGGAAAAGTTTGAACATGTGGAAAAGCCACCTGAATATTCATCAGTAAACTTGGTTTTCCCTCATTTGACATCAACTCATGTTCAACATACTTGTTTGCACCTAAGCTAGCATGTATGAAAGCAATGATTTTGGCAATCATCTTTTTCTAACCACATCGCTATTTTGTTCTTGTTTTGTTTACTCTCTTTACAATCTCACTCACAACGTGCTATATACAGTGGCCAGGAAACTTCTATAAAGTTCTTAGTGTGTGACAGCTCATGCTGTTTCTAAGGTGTTTTCTGAAAAGCTGTAGGACTTTCATAGGCAGTTGCTCATAACCACTATTCTGACTGTGCTACTGGGATTCTTGTGCATTTGTCCTTTGAGATCTGCTATTGAATTGTAAGAAGATCCCTCAGCATTTTTGCAACCTGAAATTTTCTTCTTTTTTTCACATGCAATAGGAAAAGAAAGACTCCACTTGGTTCTTATTTCATGAGAGCAGAGATTCTCTTGTAACCAAGAACTAAAACTCTCTTTTGCAAGTTTAAATTCTAGATATTTAAGAAGTGCTAAAATGAATTCAACAAATTGCACAAGCTAATGGAAAACAGCATTTTGAACTTTTCAGACAATTCATAATTTCATTTAGATCTAAGGAATAGTCTTTGCAGTTTACAGGAACTATTATTCTTAAATAGTTACTTTTAAAAATAAAATAGTTACTTAAAAATAGTTACTTTTAAAAATAAATATTTTGAGGAACACTTATTGCATAAATTGACGGGCTTGAGAATAACAATGAGCTTTCTTGGTTCTAATGTTTTTATGACCTAATCTTGGTATACATAGGGTATATTCAAATACATGATAGAACCTAATTTCCAGCTAGACAACCTACTGCAATTCCTTCTCTTTCCATTGAATCTGCAGCTTGTACAGCACTATTGGTTACAGCTTTCAGGTGTAATTATGTACACACATTTTTAATAATTTGGAGGTTGAATTAAGTTGACAAGTTTTCAGTGTAGACTTTTAAAAGTAGAATTGAAAAGTAGCACTTCCCAGGTGCATAGAAATTACCATTTTTATGGCAGTTTGACATCTTGTGGACTGCTGGTAGTACTACAAAGGAACACACTGTTACTACCTAAATACTACTGACATCAAGTACACTAGTATGCAGAATGCCTCTTTCTTTTAAAGTTGAAAGGGTCGTACACACAGCTGTCATCTCTTTATGAATGAAAAGAGTTGCAAAGGACAAGCTTGTGAAAAAGATGATACATAACCAAAGCCAACTTAATATATAGGCCGTAAGTCCATGTAGGGTGCAAAACTCAGGATAAGAGAGAGTGCATCTCTTAATCTTGCTGAAAGTGAACAGTATTCAGGTTTAATTTGTGGGTTACAAGATGACTAAAAAGCTTGCTTATAAGACACATGAGTTTACTTGATTGTATCACTTGCCCACATCACTACCAACATTATTACCAATGATAATGGAAAAACGTGTCTGATTATTAAGTTGTTTGGTTACATCTGCATACATCCTTTTACACAACTATTTAAAAATCTTTCCTGACTGAGATGTTATGTTCAAGGAAAAATCTTGTAATTTATTTCAAATAATAAGACAGTAATGAATTATGAGCCAGTGGAAAAAGATGGGCTCTATGAAATCAATACAGTCTTTTATCATGGAAACTGAGATCAATAGTTTTAGACAAAATATTTCTTTGCCCTTAGATCTTTATTATTGTCTTCATTATTTGTAAAAGGGTCACCGAATCTATTCCTTCTGTTTCAGACCACTTTTTGGCTATTCAATTGAAATATACTTGATACTCTTCTAAATTGCAAGATTTTGTGAAAAATAAGAACAAAGAAATGAGGTTATACTTTACAAAGGAACACTAAAAATAATTACTTTCATTATTTAGATAATATTGTAGCTGTTATTATATAAAAAAAAAAAAAAATGTGTCGTGATCATACACCTCCTGCTAAATTATGAAGCATACCACTATCTGTCAGAGTAGGATATGTCTTACATTTTTCCTCCATAGTTGTACTTTCCTTTACATTTCTAAGTCAACATGGAAATGTCAAAATGTTCTGAGAACTTGGCAGGAGAACCCTTTTCTAATTTTACAGGTCTCAGAAAGGTAGAAACTTTTTCTGTGTACTTAACCTTTGCATTCCTAGTCTAAGGGACTCCAAACCTTTCTAATTTTACGGCAATTTAATATTTCTTCTGGGCAAAAAAAAATGTGTCAGTCTAACAATAGCTTTCAATTTAAAGTCTCAGCAAGCACAGAACTAATGCTTGAAAATCAGGATATGACTAAGGGTAAGATCCAATCCAAGCCCTTGATGATAGGGACTACTTCTCTACAGTGCAGGAGCGTAGACAATTATTGTACTTCAGAAGGCTAAATTTAGCCCTCAGCATCAAATTGAATCCCATACTATATTGGGCACAAAGAAAAAGATGTGTAGCTTGTTAAATTACTACCAGTACTGTGCCAATTTTACAAATAGGATCAACAGTAAATGACAGGACTAATGAAAAACTGTATCAGAGTTAGGCGTAATTATGAAAAAAAAAGAAAAAAAGAAAAACACAAAGATTTGTTTTCAAGGACACATGACTAATATAACTGTCCTCCACTGAATTTGACCCACATTGCATATTAGAACTGGCACAAACAAGTATGAACATAAGGGGAGCTAGGGATGGTGACGCAAAACCCTAAATCTAGCCTTCAATGAAATCCACCACCCTCACAGGGTCAAAAGCTGAGTCTTGGTAGGAGGACTAGCCTATTTCAAATATTTCTATAAACTGGATGTTACAGAATGCATTGGACCCCCCGCCAATGCCATGACTTCCAGATCTGAATTGACTGTCTTAGGAGGAAAGAAAAAGTTTCCTTTTCCATAGCTTATAAATATTTGTTTCTAGTGGACAGCTGAAATTCAAATACTTGTCTTTATGTAAAAAACTATGGTAATTACTTACCAATTAGAGAAATGATAAAAACCAATAATATTAAGCAGGAAGTTATCAGTAACTGTTAAAAAACCATATAGGACAATGCCCAGGTATCCTCTCTTCCATCTTTTTTTTTCTGTATTATCTTTTTTTAGTTTTCCTAATTGTTCATTCCATCCTCTCTCTTTCCCCAACACCTGGCTGCAGACAACACTGACCTGAGGTTCTGCCAGCTGCAGGACCATGAGAATATTAATTAACATTGCTGGATTTTTGTAAATCATTTCAAAGATACCCTAGTGGATTTTCTTCATATCTTCACTATGCTCAGTGAGGACAGGTGCCTGCACTGCTATTTCAAAAGTAGAGTCTACAATAAAATCAGAAAGGAGGTAACATCTCCTAAGTCAGTAAGCAGCTAAGTCAGTAGTGGATGCCCTCCAAGCTGCCCACTTAGCCAGCACAGATTAACTGCCTCGGAGACATACAGGTCGTAACCCTGAGCTCCCTACTGAAGGTAATCAATGCTTCAGACTTGGGGGTGGAGACCCTGTGTCCACATGTGAACAGAGAACTTCAAGGGAAAGAGATGTTTTAAAAAGGCTTGAAAGGGACTAAGAACTAGCAGGTGCTTAGAAGAGAGGAAGTTGGTAGCGGATAATACAACATCAACAGCAGAGTGGTT
>JAVCKT010097574.1:0-11562 GCA_032273925.1 Rhynchotus rufescens
ATAATTCAAAAAAAAAAAAAAAGAAAAAAAAAAAAAAAAAGGACAGTTTCACTCCTTGAAGGAGGGAGGTTGTAAATTCTGTTAAGGACAAAGTACTCTGTGAAAACCTGTTCTAGACCCTCTTGGTTCCCTTTTGGATTCTCTATGCTTTGTCAACTAGTCAACTATATATGCATGTGTGTTGTGTATAGTCAATGCCAAGACTTAGTGCAATATTCCAGCATGGGTTACTGAAGTGTAGCAAAAATATTAGGAATGCCATCAATTTAGCTTAGGTTTAAGTGATAAATAATTTTCTGCTTAATTTTTAAATTACCTCCCAAAATAGGGATAGAATGCTCATTGTTTTAGCAGTATTTGGCAGGTCACTTTTTTTCATGAGTGGGGCGGGGTGGTGGTGGTCAGACTCTGCAAATGCATCTACGTGTGCTGTGCATGCCCTGGGGTAGTTCACTGGAGTCTTCTGTATGCACACAACTCTCCTTTGGCCTTGGTTTGCATAGGTTGCATGGCCATTTTTCATGAGAAAATGCAGGTGTGGGAGTGCACTGCATTTGTCATAACAGCAAAAACTGCCCTTCCTGCCTTCTTGCCTCCCCCAGGGTCAGCGAGGGAGCAGGCAGAGCGGGCTTCAGCTGGCGGTGAATTGTTTTAGTGGGGGAGAATTTCTTTTGGGCTGCTCTTCTCCCAGAGAGTAGAGAAGAACCTGCCTGGGGTTATGTTTAGGAAACTCAAACTAATGAAGAGTCCTTGAGGAGGAGACTAGGGGCAGACAGTATGTTATCCAGTTATTGCCCTGTATTTAGCAGTATTTTTTTGTCTGTAGTTTGGGTATTATTAAAATCTAATATTGTTATTTATCTTTCCCTATGTAAATATTAGTATTCCAGGTGAGAACTGGAGAGGAAACCTGACCAACATTAAACACAGGTAACTGCAACATTTTATTGAAAAATGAGTTCCTGTATTTGAGTAGTTGGCAAGTTTGCCAAACTATTAAGTTCCCTAATGCTTATATTTAATGGTAGCTTTGTAGATATGTGAACAGCCTTGCTCAGATTAATGTGTAGGCTAAGCCTACGATGGCCATGGTGGGCTAGTGACTGGATTGTATTGTTCATATGTAGCAATAAATGTCCATTGCTGAGATTTCACACATAACTTTGTGCATTCAGTAGATGCACTGTCAGCAGCACGTTTAATGCAGTCTTTGCATATTTTTCAGTAGCAATAATATACACCAGACATCACTTGCTGTGAGAATTTGGCATTTCTGATTGCAGTGGCTCAGAAAATTAGAACTGCTTCATCTTGGCACTTATAGGATATCTCTATGGAGAAAGGAGGAGTAGAACCTTCTTTTTTATTATTTATTTTGAGACTTAAAGCTCTAATCTTGTGCTTCAGTTTTGAGATTTTGCTTGTGGAGATAAGCCATCTGGATGGAGTTAGAGAAGAATGATCTCTGCTTCAGTTCAAAGAATGCCCAACTGTGTGAATACAGGCTACAGAACAAAGTGACAGAAAAAATGTGAAATGCCAAAAACATAACTTGCATCTATGGAAAGCCTAAGTGAAATAAGTTAGTTTTTTGGAGATTTTGCTTCAGAATACTGTATCTGGGGTACAGTATACAGAACCCCAAAATACAGAATCTGAGGTACTTGTCTTCTCCCCCATCTCTCCCAAGGAGCTGAAGGATATCTGTAGTGCAGTTTGCAGCTCTTCCCCTCTTCTACAACTTGTTTCCTTTCTTTCTTGGCCTTATGATTCAAGCTCAGCTTTATAGTTCTGAGAATATGTCTTTCCTCTTTTATTTTCCTTACTTTAGTGTTTAGCAAGTATGGGGGGCTGCTTTGTAAAAGACATTCTGCTAGACTTGGTGCTAAGGTCACTGAATAGAAAGTCTTAGCCTGAAAATAAAGGGCAGTCTGATACGGAAAGACAAGTGCCACAAAAAGGTAGAGATGTGGAATATTTGAAACAGTTCTGAAGGGGGAAAGAAAATTGTGGGGTTGTGATACTGGTGACCCTGCAGGTGACGGCCAGATCGTCCCTCTATGGCATATATACTTTTGTCTGATTCTTAGATCTTCCTAGATTGTCTTCTGGCAGTTTTAGCAGTTAGTCCTTTTGATTCGATTAATCTAGATTTACTAGGTTAAGTAAAGACTTTCTTGTGATTGTAGCTTATTAGGTGGGCAAGAATGTTCACAAGTGTCTGTTCAAATTGGAATACTTGTCAGAACGTATTTCATATAGAGAGATTTTTTTAATCTTATTTCATTATTGTGACAGTGGAGAGTGCCCGGTTTGCCATCACCAGTTGGAGGATAGTAACCTCACCGAGGAGGAGTACAATATTCTCAAGGAAAGAATAACAGCAGATGTGATACATGGACGTGATACTTTCAGAAAGACAAGTCCACAGGTAGGTCTTGAATGCTCTCAGATTTACTGACGTGGAGGTTAATAATCCATCTCCCAGTGCTTTGAAAACAAATGCCTTAAACATTAATTACATTAGATATTAAAATAAGTAATCTACGTTTTTCTTCACTTTGTTGATAAAATGAGTATTAATCTTGAACTCTATTGTATTGTCTTAATTGTTATGTTTCCAAGTAGCCCTTAATGGATTCTTGAAGTAGTTAAAATGTAACATAGAGCTTGGAAAAAATTCTTTAAAACAACTAGATAACTAGAATAAAAATATAGTGTTTGTCTAGCAGTAGCTAGAATAAAAATATACCTCAATACTTCACAGCTTGGTGCTTCATTGGGGAGCCAGAACTGATAAAGAACCAATTACTTTGTTCCTTTGACTTTCTCAGACAGCCAACTGGCCTTCAGTTTAAGACGTATTTTCCTATTTCTAATTGCAGTATGCATTAAGACTGTGTGGCTTTTTCAAAGCTCCAGGTGGGTATGAGAGGAGCTTAGTTCTGGGCCGCTGCGCTCAGCTGCGGTGCTGTTTCTTGCTCATGGGATGTTGGTGTGGGGTGGGATCCACTAGATGTAGCCCACACCACATCTCAGGCTGTGTCCACCTACCTGTATAAATATTGATGTCACTTTGCTGCACTAGTTCTGAAAATATGGAAGAAGACACCAGGTTTAGTTCTGGAGACTTGCTGCAGACACGGACCTCATGCACACATGACAGTTCTTGAAACAGCTGCTGTCAGGATATCTGTAGTACAGGAAACCTGTTGGCCAATTTCCGTGGGCTGCCTTCTCAGTTTAGGACTTCAGACTGATCTGGCTGTAAATTATCCAGATGAGTGAAATAATCTTTAAAATACAGTAATAATATTAAGTGTTGAATGGGCACTAATGTTACAAAACAATGTGCACATTCTACACTGCAAATCATTTTATATAAAACTAATGCTACTTGTTCTCTGAAAGCCCTTGTAAAAATGGTGCCTGATATAGGTTTATACAGCTGACCATCTATCTGTGAAGTATCGTTTACATTCCCTTTAGTGGCTACTAATAGGGGGGTAAGGGGGGAGAAAAAAAATGTCAAGTATATGAGTTAGATTAGTGGTGCCAGATGGACAGGGGAAAACTGTAGGGGAAATTCAGGCAAGGTAGCTCTGAGAGGCAGGACATTCATACCCAGGTTGAGCAGTAGAGGAAATGATGCTCCTACTGTTTGATCACCAGTTTGAGCAAAGAAATGCAGTCTAAGGAACTGGAATCAGCATACGTTTATAAGCCTTGTCCATAAATTTTGGTAATCTGCACAGTAACTGTTCTGTGATTCTGCTCTGTGCTCTGAGGTAGCCTCCTTGTGGCTCTGTATCTGCAGCTGAACAGAGCAGCAGCAGGGTGGCTTTGCTGCTGGCCACGTAGCTCGAGCTGCCTCTATTTTGAGCATGGATGTGGTGTCCAAACAGCACAGTGCAGTGATACCAGCGGTTTCTCAAAATAAATGTGGGGCTTTTCAGTTACTTTTGAGCTGTGAAAGCAGACATATGGTGATGAGAATATGCTGCCAATTTTGTACCATCTAGGCATGCCAGACTGTGTGACTTCTCCTGCAGCCAGGGCTTTCCAGAGGGGAAGCTAGTGAAGAGGCTGAAATCATGATCTAGGCGAGTGTATCAGAGGGTTTTTCCATTTTCCACAAGCAATCGTGTCACTTGCAGTTACCACAATTCAAAAAGAAAATGCTTCAGAATTAGGACCTTCTCCTCCCCCTTCTTTTGTGTGTCTGTGGTGCTTGCAAAAGAATGATCAGTAGGTAGAACAGCTTGAGTTGTTTTCATCTTTAAGTAACACTTTTCCAACAATGTTTCGAATTGCATGTGTGACTTGCATGGAATTTTCTTTTTCTCAGTTCTGAGTAATAGTGTTTTTTTTTTTTTTGCTACTGTTGCAACAATGTAATTACTTTACCTGACTTTTTTTCCTCCCTCCAAAAAATGGTAATGCAATCAGAGTTGAAAATAAGGAGCATTTGGCCAGAGCTCCCCAAGAGCAGTCTGTTGTAGTACAGTACCATTTTTTGTGATTAGAGAGTTTCTTCAAGAACACTTTGATTTATCATCCCAAGTGCTGATGAACAATACGATACAATGTTTTGAAAAGATGGCCTACCTGGAATATGAAATGGATTATTTGTGTGAAAATACCTATTACATTAAAAGTAGAGATCAATCCAGATCCTATTTATAGCCAGCTACCAAGAGGGTCTATTTGCATGTGATATGGTGATCTAATGGAGAGAGCTGCAGCTTTGCAGGCTGTTGTAGGAAGAAAGCACCTGTATCAAGACCATCACCTTTGTAACAATATCTGCAGGTTTTTTTCAGCTGGGTTTTCTTTTTTTTTGACTTTGCTTCCATTTAATTGGAAACTTTGCTGTTGAGCCTGATATGATACAATCGCCTGAGAGGCAGTAAAATCTTTCACTATGGTGACTTTCATGTCCCAGCTGTTGCCAGATGTTTCTTGTGCATATGCACATATATAAATTTCATTCCCTTTGTGGCAGCTCTGTAGCCCTGGTAAGCCTGAAAGGGCTGTTGGCTGCGGGAGAGGAAGCACTTGGGAGATGCGTATGTGCTGTCTGAAGACAGGAAAAGGTGGTTTTGTGGGCATGTGAAGTCCCCACAACAGATCTGGGCTAAATGTGCCAGGGGTTTTACAGACCCATCTAGAGGACACGAGATTAAAAGGGAAGAAGCTATGTGACCCTTTCACCTCAAAGTTACTTTTGCAGCTGAATGAGAGTGTGCTGTTTCCGTGGAGCCTCAATAACATAGCCCTGCCTCTTAACTTTTGATTTGGTACCTCTTTTATAATACTTTGGCTCTCCTTTCACATGCACATGACTGTCAGTTCCATGGTTTTCCCCCAAATCCTCTGTACTGTCTGCTCGTCCCTCCCTCAGTGGAACAGTTTACTGCTTCCGGAAACCTGTGCACTCCAGGCAAGTAGTCTTGGCACAATCTACCTTAATTCCACCTGATATATCTTCCATTCCAACCTCCAGCATGACCTCCTGGTGCCCACATCTACCTAGTTGCCTCCGAATTCATACCTGGAGGCACCAAAGTTCCTGCAGATTCTGAGTTTCTTGCATTTGAGCTGCTTCCAAGATGAGCCACCCTCACCTGCCCAGAGATTGCCTGGAAGATGCAGCTCTCCGTTTTGCAGCTGGAGGCCATGAGTTCTTTATATGTAGTTCAGAGTGCCTGGTAACCTCTTCTTGTTGTGTTGTCTGCAAAGGGAGAGGACTTGTGGAAAGAAGGTAAAGGAGGTGGGAGACTGAAGAGTAAATGGATGGCAAGAGAAAAGGCAGCTAAAATTTTGCTAGAGTTTCTGTTGCATTTTCCCTTTCCCCAGAGGTTCCTGCTAATGGAAACAAGCAGAAGTGTAGAGTGGTGTTTGGCTGGAGGATAGAAGGTTACTCCTTTCTTGGCAGCAAGAAGTAGATCTGGATGAAATATTATAAATGCAGCATATATTTCTCTCCCTCAATTGCCTCAGTATTAGAGAATATCAAATAATCTGAGGGGATCCAAGATGATTGCCTATATGTTGGAGATCTTTCTAGCAAAATACATGGAAAGATTCCTGATACAGTGTTTTTTGTCCATTCTTATTTTCATTATACTAGCTAGGGTATATAAACAGTGAGAGAAATGCAGAGATCTTCCCAGGGTTTTATAAGGTCATGGCTTGATAAAGTATTTATTTTTTGTCTGTTCATTAGCTGTGCAGAGAGGGAGACAAAGCCAAAGATACAGGAACGGAACAGTATTTTTTTTCCATAGGTTCACCAAAAGAATTAAAACAATCTGGAAGTGTAATGAGTAGCTGACTCCTTGTGAGATTTTTATTAGGAACCTCTTGGATAAACAGTCAATTACTTGCAGTTCTTTCATCCCTAAGTTACTGCTCAGAGGTTCTCGAGACATGTTTACACATTGCAGACTGTATAAACAAGTCCTTGTTTCAGTCCTCTCTGTCTCTGAGTACTACTGACTTTCAGAGTACTTCCTAAGTAGAAGGTTTGTTTTGGGTGCTTTGAAACGTTACTTCTTTGCCCTTGGGCGCCATCAAGTGCAGTCAAACAAATGGTCCTTGCAAGTCCAGGAGCCAGTGTCCAGCAGCGGCCAAAACCAGGTGGCTCTGATGCTGCAGGGGCCAGGACCTTCACCTAGTACAGGGTCTTCCCGTTCCTGATGGTTAAAATGGCTTCATGAGTTCTTATAGATACATGTTGTCCTTCCAGGGCCTTGTCTGTAAGGTTTGGTTGGGTTTTTAGAGCAGCTGCCACTTGAGCAGAGGTTTTGGTTGCACGGTCTGTCTGTACAGATCCTGGAAGCTGATCCAGTTGCTCTGGAACTTGGAGATGTAGGAGACGTGTCCCTACGGTGTGCACTGCTTCAGCCTTGTGAGAGGGAACTTAATTTGTTCTGCATTTGCAGTTAGCCTGACTTCTTCAGTGTCATTCCCTTTCTAAATATCTGAAATAATAAATATAGGAATTAGTACAAAATTTGGAAAGACTGTTTTGGGGGGTTGTATTGGTTTTTAACATGACCTTTTGCTTTTTTCTTTTCTATCTTTCTCAATGCCATGACAAGTTCAGTTTCTTTAGTATCTTGTGAAGAATTATTGGGCTTTTTTCCACATCTGCAGCCGTCTGGTTCTGTTTTATGTGCTTGTCATTTAACACATGCAAGGAATTTTTGGAGATTTTCTTTGGCAGGAGGTGTACACTTCAAACCTGCCAGATCACAGAATTCCAGAGGACTGTTTTCCTATTCTTAATCATTGCTTTAGGTTACAATGTACAGATGCTCACATACCTCTCATTCTCTGGGTCATTCCTAGGAATGTTAAAGTAGAGCATGGAGCACTGGGTGCCTCAGAGCCATTGCTGTTTCTTGTGGGATTGTAAGTGTTATTTAGCAGCTCGTAGCACAGCTCAGCATTTGGTGGCAGTCACTGGCCCTGCCTCCTTACAGCTGCTGGTTCCTGTCCCACTTTGTCCCTCTCCACCTTTGCCCAGATACTTGCCTTAAACGCAGGCCCGTGGGGCAGCCTTTCCGCTGAGGAGGGCAGCGCGGCCACTCGCTCCTCCCTCCCATGGGATTGTGCTCCAGGGAGGAGGTGTGGGAAGCTCCGGGGCCTTCCTGGCCCTGGCTCCGCACTGTTGGCCTGGGAAGCAAGAGAGTCCCGTGGGCGCCGATCCCGGGCAGGTGAGGCACGTGGAGCACGCGGCAGCCCCGCGGCCTTGCCAGGGCTTGCGGCGGTAGCCACGAGGGCTGTGGCCACCGGAGCTGCTTAACCCGTGCCCCGTGCTCCCTGTCAGCTGCAGAAGTGGCAATAGCAGAGGACAAACAAATGGCCTGCGAGCCAGGGTGCTTGTTGACACGCTACTGAGAGAGGCTGCCTGGTGGTAAGGGTTTGAAGGGGATTTCCAGGCTTTGAAACTGTGGAGGAAATTATTTAAACCCTTCAGGCATAGCAACAAATAGTTCTCTAGTAGTTACAGCACCAGGGACCTTTTTAAAAAAGAAAGAGAATAAATGAAAGAAAGACTTCTGGATTTCATCTTTAACAGCTGAATTTTACTTCTCATACTGTAATGCTAATTCCTATGTTTTCCTTCCCATACTGAGAAACATTGCCAAAGACAGAACAATCCCCCATCCATTGGTATTTAATGAAGCAGCTAAAAAGTGAATGTTTTCACTTCTCCAAAACTCCTCTTACAACCCTGAAATAAAGAAAACACCCTGCTTGATACTTAGATTGACATTATATTGCAGTTGAATTTACTCGTTCCTTGCACTGCAAGATAGTACCATTTGCTTTGTAGAGGAGCACCGCTTTTTGTTTGCACAGAGGTTAGAATATTGTGAATACTTCTGGAAATTAAATATTAGTAGCAGTAGTTTTGCATTTTTTTAGTCAAACGGTGACTTATAGAGACTCTCTGCCATTCCTGATGAGTGAGAACTTTATTGTTCTGAAGAAGCAACAAGCTGTCTCCTCTGTGGTGATTTTAGTAGTTTTCCTAGGGCTGTTTTTGTTTGTTTTAATTCCTTGTCTTGGCATAAACGTAATATCCCTGTATGGATTTGTTCACAACACCTCCGTATGCTCTATCACTCTGTGTTCCTTCCACAGTTACATCTGTGGAAACTTTGGATTGTTGGAGAACTGAAAGACTGTGTTTTTATTTGTTAGTTGCGCCCATGTTTCCTGTTTGGACCTAAAATACTTGAGCAGAAGAATGTTGTAACCTAAGAGTCCTTGATCTGAAAGGTCATACTTCTGTAGATCTGGTATGTGTATGGATGATCTCAAAATATTTAGTTGAATTATTCTCATTCTCCTTTTGAAAGGAGATGCTCATTATGCTCTTTTTTCAGTTGTGATGTTTATTTCTGTAATTATATTTAGACTAGTAAACATATAAATAACCATTCTTCTTTATTCTTATCATGCTTTTGAGACATGTAGTCTGTGTGCACAGACCGCTATTAAAATAGTTTCCTAAATATATTCCAAAAATATATTTAAGAAACTGAATTTACTCACTTGTAAAAGAGCATTTGTTCTATTTTCATATTCATTGCAACTGCTATTTCAAATGTTAGTGATATAGAATTGGCAGGCTAAATAAGCCAGATTTTTAAAGTCCGAGGTAACACTTCTGTTTTGTTGTGTATCTTTATTTGGATACTTTGCAGTACTTTCTTTGTACCTGCCCCATTTTCTTTCTTATTTCCCCAAACAGGAACTTTTTAATAAACCACCTCTGCCTCTTGCTTTGCTGCAGTGCCTCAGGTTGAGAGAGCACCCCAAGTCTCATGAAACGCTGTAGTTTCCCCATCCAGGCAGGAGACGAGGGCAGGGCTGGAGTGAGCGACTGGGAGAAGGGAGAGAAGAGAGACCCCCCTCACCTGCGGAGCTGGGTCCTCGTGGCACAAGGACCAGTGAATCATTTCCAGCCATCCCGTCGCTGGCATTCCCCTATTTTCCCAGCTACGCACTGAGTGACAGAGGAGATTTCTTCTTTCAGTTCTCTCTTCCTTTGAAGTCAATGTAAAATCAGCTGTCTGTGGGACCTCCTGTGAGTGCTTCTGTATTTGGGCGATACTGAGGCATGTGCTGTCTGAGTGCAGGCTTCTCTAAGCGGACTTGCAATGACTGTAGAGTTGCTAGAGTTTGTTACAAACATTTTTTTTGTAGTTCCTTAAGAGGATCCCCTAAGTGAGCAACACTGAGCATATGTTTAAGTTTAGTCTCTTGGTTGCCATCTCTGCAGCAAGCTGGAGTGGGGCTTCCAAGCCTCGAGTAACCACCTTTTCCTCAGAGCACTCTGGCACCAGGCTGGGCCGGGCAAGCTTGAGCAAGTGCCGTGTTTGCCGTGTGTGTTCCAGTGCTGTTGGGAGCAGAGAGGCCACTGGCTGCTCCTAGCCCTGTCTGGGCTTTTCACTGGAGTCCTGTGCTCAGTGACAACACTTAAACTTGGGCGTTTGTCTCTGCGCTGATTCTGCTGCAGACTCCTCGCCATGTCCGGCGTGGAAAGGTGAGCTGAGCAAGGGGACAAGGCTGCCATCCCAGTGCAGCTTTTCCTGCTCTCCAAGAGGTAGGTGCGGAGTGTGGCCACGGAGAGGTGCACAGCTCCGGGCAGGAGCCTCCTGGCAGCTCCTGCCCCACAGCTTTGGTGCTGCGGGGTTTCGTCTGCCCTGCCTGCCAGGGGAAACCTCCTGGTAGGAAACTGCTCTGCTGTTACTGTCACTGGAAGTCAAGTATCCCTTTAGAAATTCTTCAGGAAGTGTTTTGGGTTGAATTGAGCTCTTAAAGACAGGATTACATGGGTACTATGCTTTCTAAAAATGTCTACCAGACTGTAGTGCCTGTTAGCTCAGATAATGCTGGCACGATGAAAGTAACGCTTTTCTGGAGTGTTTGTGTATATTTTTGTCCGTTTCCCCTGTCTTTCATCTTTTCTTATTTATTTTCCCCCTTCAAAAGTCTCCTTTTTACCATCATTCAGTGTAGAGTGTTTGTTTTCTTTCCTTCATTTCACATAGCAATCCTGTGTTACAGCCAAACCTCACCTGATATGGAAAATCCACTGGGAAAATCCACCGACCGACGTGAGCACCCTGGCTGGGAATCCAGGAGGGCTGGGGGGGGGGCACCTGGTTTCCACCCCACACCTGCGCCCCAGCTTTTCCTAAGGATCTCCCTTTTTGTCATGCTTTCCCTGACCATAAGCTGGGGATGTGAGTGTCTCTTCATCTATATAAAGCGTGCTGAGGTCTGGTTTGTGTGTGGGGAGCTTCACAGGTGTCATCAATTTGCTCCTCTGCTGCTTTTGTACTTTCTCACTAAGTGTGTTTAAGCTGAGAAACAGTAAAGATCACATAAAAGCCAATCGATCTTGATGTTGTAGTGTTCATGACAGCTTTTGGTGAACATAGCTCAGTTCCCTTGCAATTTGTGCCACAAATCTGAATATCCAAGTCAGCGAGGCAGCCTTGTCTCGCTTGGTTTGTACTCGTGTGTAAGTGACCCCTTTGTTCCAGTATAATTTGTCATTAACAGCGTGACTAAAATTAGTGATCACTTCCCATTGCTGATAGCAGTATATCTTTTGGACACATTTTCTTTCCCTTGCTCTTTTGTAGAGGAATTGTGTGCACCGTGTAGGGTTTTGTGGTGGGAGTGCTGTTGAATAGACCTGCATCTTGCAATTTGTTTACAGGGGAGAAGGCAAGATTAGAAAAATCCTTTATGCACTCTGAGCATAGGGGTGAAAGTTGCACTTGTTCTGAGCTCATTGGGGGGCTTCGTTTGTAGTCCTGGATGGAGAAAGCTCTGTTACTTGATCAAATAAGTGCCACCTGTTGATATAAAAGTCTGTTATGAAACTGGGTCACTGCCCAACTAGATGACTTAGGGTTCCTATGCCCATTAAGAACATCTGGAGGCAAGAAGTGGAGATCAACTGCAAGTCTAATAAAAAAAAAAAAAAAAAAAAAGTTTTAATTTTTAATTAAAGAGACAAAGTTTTAA
>JAVCKT010097575.1:0-11561 GCA_032273925.1 Rhynchotus rufescens
GCAGCCGGGACGGCTGTTGAGGGCAGCTCGCGCTGGGGCCGTGCTGCGAGGCAGGCGCTGCCGCGGAGGAGCTGCCGGCGCTGGAGGAGGTGAGCAGGGCCGGAGAGCCCCCGGGGCTGGGGGTGCCGCCCGGGCGGGGGTCCCGGGGGGTCCCGGCCCCAGAGGAGGTGAGTGGGGCCGGGGAGTGCCGGGGATGCCGCTGGGGCGGGGGTCCCGGGCCACGCGGCCGCTCGGGGCGCACCGGGACGGGGCCGCTGCCCCCGGGGCCGGTAAGGCCGGTGGGGCTGGGGACGTGGTGGGCAAGAGCCGGGCGTGGAGCAGGGAGGGAGGAAGGGCGGTCCCTGGGCGGAGGGCAGAGCAGGGAGCCTGTCAGGGCTGGGCTGCTCCCTGTCCCGACGGGACTTGGGGTTTTAGTTACTCTCTGCTTTCCAGAAGGTACATTTAATCTACCCTAGATTTCCACAGAGAGTCCATCATGCTGTCGAGGCCTCGCTTGGTTCTGCAGAGCCCCAAGGAACCCCTCTGTTTTTCTTTAGAGTGTTTTTTGGGAGCTACCAATTCCCTGGGAACAACCAATTCCATTCTGCCCAGTAACTGCCTCTGCCCCCACAACTCGCTCTATGTGCTGCGCAGCTCTGTGTGTTCCCTCCTGGGAAGCACTTGTGTTACAGAAGCAGCGGTCTAGTTTGATATCCTGGTTTGCCCTGGAGGGAATATCATCCTGCTAGAGCAGCTGTAGCACACACAGGCTCGAACCCGTTACGGCACCTTGGGATAGCGTTCCCTTGGTAGCAATGTCCAAGGGCCCTGAACATTGCTGACCCCGAATGCCAAGGTGACAGGAGGAATGTGAATGGACCATTAAAGCAGGTAGTGAGGAGCCTTCACATGGCAATTATCTGTTACAAATTGGAGCTACAAAACAAGCTCCAGTGCAGTGCAGACGGTACAAGAAGACAAGGCACAGTTTGCCTGGTCCACAAAAGCTGGTAGAACCGTCCCATAACCCATTGTTCTTGGGAAGCGTCCGCTCTAGGGGCAAGGTATATTCCTATGGTGGGGGAGGGCCGCGCAACCGCCTCGGTCACCACCGCCTCAAGAAACTCTCCGCCTCGAAAGAAAGAGCAGTAGAGCAGCAGCGCAGATGCAGGTATCTAAGAGGTACGTGAGACCAGCTAAGCGATGCTGTAGTTGCTGAATTGCAAAATGTCCTAGAGAGGCGGCACATGGCAACGGTCTAAATCACGAGCCAACCTGAGCTGTTTGGGGTGTTAGCCTTATGGAATCATCTTTAACTTGAATACTACTTCCGCAAATTCTTCTGATGCGGGAGGAGTGGTGAGCAGGAGGATAGCCCACATAGGGATTCCTTTTTCCATGGCTGCTTTGTGGCAGCAGTTAATGTAAAGTCCACAACTATTAATAACCTCAAGTAAGATATTAAGCACTAAATAGCTTTAGGGAGGAAGAGATATCATTTGAAATATTTTTTAGCCAATATTTTACATAACAAAAACACAAACCTGGCTGGTTGACTGAGTAATCAGGTATTGCAGGCAATGAATAAATGGAAATATATGAGTCAGGATGGCATGGGTTTCCCGCATAGGAAATATGGAGGTAACTATGCACGTCAAGTATTAAAATATTCGTCTAGGAAGAATGTGTTATTTTTCAGATTTTCATCAAACTGTTGGGTCCTGAGGATTTCAGTGTGTTAGTGTCCAATTCCAATAAAACGAGTCAGCTTGTCTGTAGCAAAGAGCTTTCTCAGTACACTAGATGGTGGCCAATTATTTGCCTGTAGAGTCTTTCTATAATCTAACTACAGCTGCAACAGCTGTTAATGACTAGAGGAATGTCCGTAGTGCTGGACAGCCCCATGGTACAAGGATTCTCTTGCCGATTCTGTTCCCTTTGTCCCTCGCGGGAGCGCTCCTCTGCACACATAGCGCATACTCTTTGCTTTCAGTGCCTTGGTTTGTGGCTCGCAAGGTGGATGTTGGGTTCTGCAGCTTTAGCCGGTGCTCTCAGAAAGGGCTGACGATGGCATTCACGGAGGTGAGCGAAGGACATGGGGACTTGTATGGCTTCACTGTCCGCGTGTGCGTAAGCGTGTGTCTTGTATCTCCCCACCTGCGGTTGTCTTGTGTTTGATCCAGCCGGTAAGACTGAGTTAGCTGTTTGCTACTACCAGTCATTTTCCAAATCGTGCAGAACTCTGGTGATTTGTCATAAACTCGGGACAGTTTGGCACCACACATGCCTCTGGGTTCCAACTTTCTGAGAACATGATCCAAGGAGGCGAAGATTTGTATCAAAGATCCGTCGTGAGTATAATGGGAAGATAAATGTAGGCCTGATACTTCACGTAACGGCTGCCCGGCCCTTTTGCAACCATTGCTATCAGATCTCGCTCTGACTCGGGACCCTAAGTTAATTTAGGATTAATTAACTTAGGATTAGCCTAAGTTAATTTAGAGTTTACTCATGTTCCTCAGTTCTAATGTAGAGTACTCGTTCACATTAGGCAGAAATGGAAACGGCAATGACGTGATTTTTGTAACCTTGCTCCATTCTTGTTATCGTATACGAAATACAACTCTGAGCAAGGATGGGGCAGCATTTTGACAGGGCTCTCTGAGCGTTGTCTTTGCCATCCAAAGTAAATATGGTTTTCTAGGTGGGTCTCACGTCAGTGAGAACTCAAATTCTGTCTCGGTTTTCCCATGCGGCAAATGGCTGAACGTGAGTACTTGCCATCAGCGAGACTGAGAAGCACTGTTTTTACTGTGTGGTGTTTTCCTCCTATTTACAGCATAGCTTCAAACATTTTGTGTCGGGAACTTGGCAGAGGAAATCTATACCTCTCTTTGCTCACAGACCATGTACTGGGATCAAAGGACCTTAGTACTTTTGCCAGCTTCCTTTCTTCCGGCAGTGCTCAAATTGTGCCAAAACTGGCTTCATTTTCCTTGGTCTTGCTTCAGATATTAAAAATGAGCATCTGTGTCACCCCGTAGCCTGCGGTTTGCATCGCAGCTCGGCTCTTTTTCACTCAGATCGGGGTGGCGCTTTTGTTCTTTGCGCTCTCGGAGCACGTCCCACACCGCGTGGCACTAGCGCGGCAGGCGTCGCTTGTGGCCAGAGTCTCTCGCGCCGCTGCTCGCGTGCTCTTGCATCGTCTTGGTGCCCTTTCACGGTTTTATTTGCTCTGTTGTCAAAATCTTGGGCCTTTCTGCCTGGCCATTGGGTTCTTGCGCAGCCACATTCCTCATCGTCCTTGTGCGGGTGGTTCTCGTTGTGGGTTGCGCGTGGGGCTACGAAGGGGCGGCAGGTTCTCTTTGCGTCCATCGTTGAGGCATTGTGGGCAGCCGCTTCCTCTTCTGAAGCCAGTCTTGTTTAGCGCCTTCCCGGTGCCCCGTCGGGCTTCTCTTCCCTGTGGTCTCACAGTCTCAGGTCCTTCCATCACAGGCGACAGCTTTTGATTCCCTTCCAGACTTGTCCGGAACATGAGAGTCTGCGCTTGTGCCTTCATCAGGCTTTTTCTGGTGCTCAGCCTCCGACGTGTGGCGGTGGTTCGTTGGGTAGGGTCTTCCTCTCTGTTTGTGCCTGCTGGGTGCGCGCCCATGTTTGGGGCTGGAGTTGCCTTGTTGGTGCATGTTCGCAGGGGTAGGGTGTAGAGTGTGACGGTGAGAGGCTGGAATGGCGATTTATCGGCCGCTCTGTGGGCGTCTTCCCGTCGCTCTTGTTGCGCTTTGCCGCAGATGCGGGGTAGCGTTCCCAGCAGGCCCTAGGGAGATGGAGGAAGAAAAGGTCGTGCCCTAGTAAGAAGAGGAGCTGCAGGGTTGCTGTCGCAACAGGCATGTTGTGGTCGGCAGGTCCCCAATACCTTTTTGCTTGTAGGTGTGGGAGAATGCGGTTCGCTCGCGTCATGTGAGAGCGCGCCGAGGCGAGCGTCGCTCCACGAGAGGAAACAGAGGGTAACGTAGGACGGTTGTCTCGCCGGCGCCATCCCGTCGACAGGAGCGAGCGGTCGGCAGTAACGAGCGGAGCAGGTCAAGGCGTGGGAGCGAACGCTCCGTGGTCTTGCTTGCGCGGCTGCAGCACATGATTTTCCTGTCTTGCAGAATCTTTCCGCAATTTGAGGAGAGGAGCAGTTAAGTGCTGACAAGAGCCTCAGCGGGCGAGAGAAAGGGGAGCTTGTTGTGCACCGGGCGCCGTGGGGCTGCCTCTCAGTAATGTCTTCTGCTCTTTTCAGGTCGTGCTTGGGCTCTTCCCATCGACATCTGAGCCTTCCAGGCGAGCAGATTCAGGTGTCGCGCCTTGTGCGCTTGGCGAGCGTGGCCCGGCAGGCGGCAGGGTGCCGGTGACCAGAGCGTGCTTAGGACGTAGCTATTTTGGCAGCTAAGGCTGTAGCTGATTGGCACAGAGCTGACCACTCGCCCTTTGTTTTGACAGGTGACACAAGACCGCCTGCAGCTCAGAGAGGGTGCGGCCACTATCAAGGATGCATCATGGAGAGCGATGGTGACCCCGTGAAAGCTTGGCCGAGGGGCACAGCCCCTCGAGGCATCCAAACTCGGCGTGTGCCGCTATTGCGGGCAGACCGGAGACTGCTGCTTCTGGAGGAGCGTGTGGCGTGTGAGGCAGAGACAGTATGGGGCACTTGTTGGAAAGGGAGGGCGTGCAAGAGCGGACAGCTCTGAGGCGGAGCTGTGTTTCGAGCAGGCCTATGGATTGGGCCTTAATCAGAAGGTGAGCTAGGGAGGAGTTAGTACATGCAGTGTGTCATGGTTCACAGGTTCCCCCATTGCCTTTTTTCTCTGTGCATGTAGATGTGGAGTAAGGCAGGGAGCGCATCGCTCGTGTCCTGGAGGAGGAAGCGGCGCCTAGCGCCGAGGGGTTGTCGTGCTGGGCCCGTCCCCATCGCCCACAGCTCTTCTGCTTTGACAGGTGCTGGGAGGGCCTGGGGCTTGCGGCGTATAGCCTGGCATTCAGGATGGGCGCCCAGAACTGGTAAAGGTGTTGGGAGGGGGTGCTTTGCTGCGGATAGTGTGTACTTTTTGGCACCTCCTCAAGTAGCGGTCCTGCCTCTGTGTTTTCTGGGAGTTTTTCTGGGAGGTGTGAAGAGGAGCGGCTGAGCGGTCCCCAGGAGCCCAGAGAGGGATCTGAGATTCATTATGCTCTGCCTGGTGGTGGCCTGCATCTTGGTGATGGCTTTTGCTCTGCATTTCTGGGTGCTGCGTGGGCCTTTTCTAGGAGGACACATGAGGGAGCGTTTCAGTGGAGGGCATTCCTACTGCGTGTTGGCAGTTTGGCATGTGTGGCCTGCTGATAGTCATGTTTTGCTTGTTCCAGGTACCGAGGATGCAACCTCAGCCACGATGCAGGCGTTTGGAATCTGTGTACCACAGGTAAGCAGCAGAGGACCCCTAGCACTCTGAGGGAGCTGGTTCTTGCCCCCAAGGCTGTCACTGAGGGGCAAAGGAGTGACTGCTAGCGCTTTGCTTTGGCAGGGGATGAAGGTGACTGGGGCACCTTGAGGAAGACAAAAGAGGATGCGCACCCTCCACCGCTGAGGATGTCTGTCAAGGCCTGTCGGTGACCTAGAGTGCTGCCACAGCTAGGTAGAGAGGGAAAGGGTGTTGCGGTGTGCGTGGGTACGTGCATGTGCGTGAGAGGGTCAAGAATGCATCATCAGGAGCGATGGTGAGCCCGTGTACTGAAGACACTCTGCCGATGGGCAAAGCATCTCGGGACATCCGGACTCGGCTTGTGGCAAAATGTGAGGGCACACGACAGCGGACAGCTCGAGCCCATCTGAGGTTTGCATCGCAGTCTCACTCTCTTGTGCTCGAGTCCTGCCGTTGCTCTCACACTTGGTGCTCGTGGAGCAAGTCCCACGCTGCGGAGTGCTAGCATAGAGGCATTTGTTGTCTTACGCTGGCTTCACTCGCCAGCATCGTGCCGGCAGATCCCAGCTTGCTCCGTGCAGCCAGACAAAAGGGGCAGGCTGTCGTTAGCGGCCAGACATCTCTGCGGCCATCCTTGTGGTTTCATTGGCCATCTTTGCTGCCACGAGCTCTTCTTGCGCCATCTGGCCCCCTTTCACAGTGTTGTTTCTTCTGTTGTCAAGGCCTCAAGAAGCCTTTCTGGCTTCTTCTGCATTCCTGTTCTGGGCTTTCCTGGCCCCTTTCTGCCACAGTCAGTGGCATTTGACACTTTCAGTTCTTTTCTAGAGCATGAAAGCTGCACAGTTGTGTTTTTGTAGGGCTTACTGGCTGGAGGGAGCTTGCGTGTGTGTTGTCTGGTGTGGGGTGGGGTCCTGTGTAGCCAGCATAGCAGCCAGAACAGAATAATGTTGTCCTGATCCATTTCAGTGGGGATGCACTAATTAAAATTAAAGTCCTTTATGTATTGTTTCTTCTTTCTTTTTTTGATTTAATGTAGCCTGTAAGTAATCTTGGTCTGTATTTGCGCACCGTTCAGCTGAAAGTTTGGTTCCTGAAGGCCTCAGAAGCTGCCTGCTTCAAATCAGGTACGTTGGAGATACGAGCACATCGATATGAAAGACAGATCTGACCATTCGGATTTGTTCTCACACTGCAGTAGCGGTGATGGTAGTGGAGCAAAATAAAAATTTAAAAAGATATTCTTGGGGAAAAAAGAAAAAGTAGTCTCTTTCTGGAAAACAGCCATCCTGAAGGGAGCGGCGATGCAAAGGTGCATGCACCGAATGAAGACTGCACTGCGCACACGGGCAGCGGGCTGACTCTGCGCCTGCACGCCAGGGGCTCCACTGCCAGCCCACTCCTTTCCTACCCTCGCGCGTAAAGGGGGTCGTTCCGCATCAGCACAGAGCGGCCGTGTGCACGGGGCGCCCGCTGCTGCCGTCCTGTGGCTACAAGAAATATTATAATGTTGAAGGAGGCGCGCTCGCGCACTGCCTTCCTTTGCCTCGGTGCCACCCCCACACGTCGAATAAACGGTACTGTAGACGAATGGCATGCGTGCACCCTACATTCCCACCCCCAACTGCCACATTCGCGCCTGCAAGAAAAGAATTTTGAGAGCTTCCCCAGACTGGTGACATCATATTACGATTCTAGAAAGGGCGAGCACGGCCTGGGGAAAAACACTTCTATTGCAACCGTCTTCAAAGAAGGTGCTCATTTCGTTCCAGGTGAGGATGGAGGCTGCATGCATATCTATATAAAATAGGGATGTTCTGTTCCTTAAAGCATGAATAGCTGTTTGACTGCAGTCAACATTGAAAAAAATAACAAAACAACAAATAAAAAGTCCTGCCATTCTGGAAGCCGAATGAGCCCCTTGAATGTGTCAGTACGCAGAACCGCTGCCAGAAGGGCAGCGCGCACGTGCCCGCCGTTGCGCAGCGCTCCTGGCTGCACTCCCGCGCCTAAAAATAAGTACTACAACAGCAAAGGGGCGCATGCACGTGCAGATCGCTCTGCTCACTGCAGCTCTCCGCCATTGAAGTAGCTGTCCCCCAAAGGTAAGGCCAGGCCCAAGCGCTGAGCGCTCCCCTGTGCTCGGTGCTCTGCTCAAGGATCAGAGAAGTAGAAGTGTGGCTGTGAGGCCCGGGTCCTGCCCATCCTCCAGCCACTCCCCAGTGTCGACACGTCACTGTCAACTGCTCCTTTCTGACATTTTGGTCATGCTGTTGGGGACGGTGACACTATCAGTTTCCTGCACAGCCTATTACAATGATTGACTCATCTTTTCATGTAGAAATTTTACGTAATGTATAATCTTAATCTTCCCTGGCGCAACTTGAGGACACAACTGGTGTCACCTCCTTGCTCCACTCCCAGCTCCCGCGCTTTGCTCAGTCCCCTCACGGCAGTGCCTGCACGGTGGCTGCAGTTTTGTCTCGCATGGCGCCTCCGTGGTGGACGCGCTCTCCTCGCAGGGAGCCTGAGCGGCTCCAGACAGGAGCACAGAGGAAGGGTACGGTGAGGGGGTCACGTCCCTACAGGTGGTCGTGGGCCTCAGGCTCATCCTGCCGGTGCAGCCATCGCCACGTGAAGGCGGCCGTGCAGGGCTTGGGATGGCGGCGTCTCAGGGCTGGCTCTGTCTGGGCCTGGAGCGCAGGGCCAGGACTGCCAAAGCGTGGGGCTGAGCTGCCCATTTTCTCTGCACCCCCTTAGGGCTCTGGTCCCTCCCCACGCTCTCTGCTGGGGAGGCAGGGGGAGCGGGATGGGCAGAACGGGGTCTCGCAGCTCAGCGTCCGCGAGATGGGCCGCTCCTGCTGCGAGACACGGCCGAGAGCTCTGGTGAGCGCCGAGGAGGCCAGAGAGCTTGAGACTGAACCCAATAACATTCTTGGAAAGTCCCCTGCTCTCTCTTCTGGTCTTCTCCATAAGCTTGGAGCCCAAACAACAGGAGAAGGCTCTTCCGGATAAATGTATTGCGACCCGTCTCCCTAGTTTTGTTTTAGTCCCACCGCAGCGAAGACGACTTGACAGTCTGTCTCTTTATAAACGGTTGGTAGCTTGGCATACGGGGGACATGTGAGTATTTGTCTCTTCGAAGAAAAGGCTACTGAAGGACCTAAAGGAACCCCAGTGACTTTCAACTAGCTCCTTTAATTAGCAGTAATAAGCAGAAGGGACAGGAGAGGGTCCCTTTCCTTGGCAGGTAAGGGCAGGACTGTAGGTTAAGTCTAACTAACTGTACCCTGTGAAGACAGTGAGCTCTGTCATCTTGAAAAAGCATCGGAGTAGCAGTCCAAAAACCTCACCCCTCATTTTGGTTGGTTTGTTGGGAAAGCCCTCTGCGGGGATAGACCCGTAGAGAAACGCCTAGGACTTCACAATCCGCTCTTACTTTCTGGTCGTCGTCGCCTGGTGGGACGCCTGGTGGGACTATTAGAGTCACCGCATCCAAAAGGTGAGGCCTCGGCAAGTGCCGGGAAAGAACCCCAGCACTGTTCCTTTCGCGCTCTCCCTGATCCTTTCTCTCTCACTAAACATAACTCTAACTCTTTATTTCTCTACAGTAATTTCTTTTTGCGCTCCCCCCTTCTCTCCTTGTAATAACTCCATGCTTCTCAACCACTCCTCCTGGCACGGTCTTCTTTTCTCTCTCTGCCGCACTTCTTTCTTGCACTCCCTGAAATAACTCTTTGGTGCTCCCCACCATAATTCCTCCTCCTCTCTCGGCACTAATTCTTCTGCGCGCCAGCATTCTCTCTGCATAGTAATTCTTTCTTGCTGTATGCAATACTTATTTCGGTGCTCCGTAAAAGTTTTTCCGCACGCTCCGCAATAATTCCTCCTCGCTCCCCCTTTTGCTCACCATAATAACTGTTCCGTGCTCTCTGTAATAAAAGCTCCATCTGCTCTCTCTGAAAAATTTCGCATGCGATCTCTGTGATAAGCCCTATTCATTCGCCCTTTCGCTCTTTGGAATGATTCCTCCTCGCACGCTCCGCATTAATTTCTCCTTGCGTCCCCTTTTTCTCCCCATAAGAATTTGTTTCCGCGCTCAACAGTAATTCGTTTCCTCTCCCTCTATCTTTCCGTGACAAATCGTTTTCTCTCCTCACGACACGTCTTTCCCGGGCCCTGTTCTAAGTGATTCTCGCTCTGCCTAAAAGTACCTTTTTGTGTTCCTTAAGAACTCATCCACGCTCCTACTTTCTCTCTCTGCTTCTGTCTGTCTCTTTTTGTAATGATCCTCTTGCGCTCCTCCCTTCTCTCTCAGTCATGCTGCTTTACTGCATTCCATAATTATTTGCCCTCGTGCTCTCCGTAATAGTTCTTCCATGCTCCTCCTTTCTCACGTTCCGTACTGCTTCCTCCCTCTCTCAAGTAATTCCTCTTTGCTCTTTCCGCAATAGTTCTTTCACGCTACCCTCTTCTCTCCCTGCAACGATTCCTCCTCACACGCTCCACAATAATTGTTCTGAGCTACCTCTATCTCTCCCCGTAACAATTCCTTTTCTATGGTATTTTGCCTTCTCTCTCCATAGTCTGTCATTTTCTCTAGCCACAGTTAATCTTCCCATGTGCCATTACAACTGATTCTCACTCTCCGTAGAAGTTCCCTTTCACACTCCATAATGATTCTCTTTCTCTCCACATAACAATTCTCTTCCTTTCGCGCTCCATAAGAACTCTTTCCCGCTCCTCCTTTTTTCGCTCTCTTTAATAAATCATACTCTTTTTTTTTCTTTCTTTCTCTCCACAAATAATTTTTTGTCTCTCAGTAATAAGTGTTTCCTGTCTTCTGTAATAATTCTATCGCACTCTCTGTAATAACACTTAGGGACTCCACTTTTCATTCTCCTCCTTTTTCTCCCCCTAATAATTCCTTTTTGTCCTCTGGAATAATTCCGTGTGCAGTTATAATTGATTCTCTCTCTCCATAATAATTCTGTCCCGCTATCTATAACTCCTCCTCGTGCTTTCCATAATTATCCCTCCGCGCTCCCCTTACTTTCACCGTATTAATTCCCTTTAGCGCTCGCTGCAATAATCCCTCTTCGTGTTGCCCCTTTCTCTTTCCGGAATATTTATTCCTCTGTGCTCTCCGTCATAATTCCTCTGTGCTGTCCATCATAATTCTTTTGCGCTCCTTCTTTCTTCAGTTGTAATAATTCTTCTGTGCGCTCCGCAATAATTCTTCCCCGCTCCCCCTTTCTGTCTCTGTAACGACTCGTTTCTGCTTCCCGCAGTAATTCACCCACATATAATGCATGCCATTGTAACTGCTTCTCACTCTCCGTAATAATAATTCTGTGCTCTGCCTTTCTCTCGCCATGTTAAGTGCTCGGCATGCTCTGTGCAATAATTCCTCTGTGCTCTCTTTGCAGTAATGCTTTCTCGTGCTGCCCCTTTCCCTCTCTGTACTAATTCTTCCCCATGCTCGCCATAATAATTCTTCCACATCTCCCATACTAAGTCTACCTCCCTCTCCGTAATAATTACTTTGCGCTCCCTCTTTCTCTCGCCTCACTAATTCCACCTCGTGTGCTCTGCTATCAATTTTCCATGCTTCGACTTTCTCTCTCCGCAGTAATTATTTTTCGCACGCCATAGTAATTGATTCTTGCTCTCCGCAGAAATTCCTTTTCTCTCCCAATAATAATTCTTCTTCTCCTTCTGTCCTAATGGAATCTCACACTCTGCCATGACTCTTTTCTTCTCCCCTTTCATTTCCCTGTAACAACAATTTGCTTTCTCTCTCTCCATGCTATCGTTTCCCTAATAATTCTCTTCCTTTTTCTCCAGTAACGTAGATGCTACTCCCACTAACAATTCGCTTTGGCTCCCACTATTACTTCTCTTTCGCCCCTGCTATTACTTCTCTTCTGCTAATAATGGTCCATCCCTCCCCCTAACAATCATCTTATTACTATTCTCCCATTTTATTGCTATTTTCATTTTATTACTATTCTCCCAAACCTTACCTTTGTTTTCCCCCAGTTAAAAATTCTCTTTTTAATACCCTTAGAATTCTCTTCCTCTCTGGCTAATTCTTTTCCCCTTCTCCCACCGATGCTTCTCTTATTCTCCCGCTAAGAATTCTCC
>JAVCKT010097576.1:0-11560 GCA_032273925.1 Rhynchotus rufescens
TTTTTTTTTGCTTTTTACTTTTTTTTTTTTGCTTTTTACTTTTCACTTTTTTTTTTTTGCTTTTATTTTTTATTTTTTATAACTTTTCATCAGAAAAGTTTCAGGATGGGGCACAGAGTAACATTGGTGCTAGAGCATCCTGCTGTTCAGGTTTAAGCACCGGGGCTCATATTTGCCTCTCTCAATCTCTGCGCTTTCTTTCCCCTCGAAGGGTGGGCTGGTGCCAGGGGACTGTTCTGCAGTATCAAAGAGCAATCGAGTGATGGGGTGCGTGTGAGTCACCCCCTGCGCCCTGGCCCGGCTCGGAGCTTCGCAGTCCCTGGTGTGTGCAGATGGAGAGAAGGACAAGGCAAAGTCGAGCTCCCCTTAGCCTCCCGCGAGAACACTGTGTCCCTGGAGTGCTCCGCTCGGGATCTTTTCAGCGGATAATAGATGCCGCGCAGGTGAGTCAACCTTTTGTGTGGAGGGCCAGGTGCTTGGCTTATTTTGGGGCTGGCATGCTAGGACACACTCTGGCATTCAGCACGTTTGTAAACACTGCTCCGAGCTGAGGAAGGCTTTTGTGTTGCAACCGGTTTTCCCTAATGCTCTGGGAGGGGACTGGCTTGACGCATTTTCCCCAGGTGCCATCAGCAGTGTATAAAATACACAGAAAGCATTTTGCTGTGTGACCTTTACAGCAGGGTGATCTTCAGGGAGGACAACCAGTGTCTTTGGGCAGAGTACCAAACACAGCTCCGTAGAGCAGAAAGCCTCATGTCATCCTTTGGGCGATGCAGTTCCCATCAGCTCTTTTGCTATATGTGAATTTGATGCTTCACAAGTCATTCCTGAAGCAAAGAAATAACATGGATTTTCCTCCTCCTCCTTTTCTTTTTTTACTTTTTTTTTTTTTTTTTTTTTTTTTTTTTTTTTTTTTGTCCCTCGTTCTCTTCTTTGAATGCTAGGGAGATCTTTGCTGGTATTGCTGAGTGGAGCTCAGATGCTGGGCTGGTGTTATGGCTGCAGGGCCTAGTTTAATGTCAGGTTTAGGCTCTCACTTTTTTGAAAGCGTCCGGGTTTCCCATTAATAAACTGTTGCTCCTTCATAGCCTTTCTGTTTGCATAAAGGCTCAAGAGTTCTTCCATAGGTAGCGGAGGGAGGTGAGCAGCGGTTCCTGATCCGTTTCCCGTGCTGTTGGCTGTGAGTGCGCCCTTGCTGCTGGGGCAGCACTGGGCAGACCTGGGGCCACCCTGCACAGGGAGAATTTGAGTTACAGAGGCACAGAATGGTTGAGGTTGGAAGGGACCTCACGTGGCTGTTTCCCAGTGTGTGCAGCTTGTGTTTCGCTCAGGTGTCTGAAAACGAGCTCTGGTTTTCCTTCCTGAGCAGCAGCTTTTTGTTGGGTTGCTTGCAGTCAACAGGCTGTTGTCTTGAAGGATCCAGTCCTGCGGGCTGCAACACGCTGAGTGGTTTTGGTCATGGATGGTACCTGGGGTCAAGGAAGTCTACAAAGGTAATTCAGAAACCTCCTTGGAGCCTGTGAGGGGCTGAGTTTTTGCTTCCTCTCCCTCCTTGAGTCCCTCATTCCTGGTGGGCTTGAAGCAAGGTGTTTTCTCCAGTAGTAGCTGGAGAAGGATTTGGCCTGTTTTATTTTTTTTTTAATCTTTAATTTTTTAATTTTAATTTTATTTTTATTTTTATTTTTTTGGTAACATAATCATCTTCCCACACGTTATATCTGGGAATGCCTAAACAACAGTGTTCCCTTCTGCTTCCCTTCCCTTCTCAATACACTGGAGTATTGAGTTTTAACATAGCTCTCCAATGAGTGGCTTGGGGATGGCCGAAGTGCCTTTATGGTATATTGTCCCAAACAAAGACCTTCCTTTCAATGTGGCCGTTTAATGGACCGTTCAGCTTTGCTTGAAACTGGTTCTGCTACAAGCTGCTGAGCCCAAGTCACGGGGTTGGTCTTTGAGTGTCACCTGTTTGGGGTAGGTGGGGGTACCGGGCAGGTGCTGGTGACAGTTGGAGCTGTTTGACTCTGTGCCCAGAGCGAGGAATTACTGCCTTGCTAGCACAACCAAAACATACTATTATCTTGTTAGTGCATTCACATCTTTGTACAATTAAACCACGCCGCATTCAAGCGACCTTTGCTGCGCACATTCCCACAGGTTTTAGCACTTGATCGTTTGTAGCAGATGAGAATTTAAGGGATTTAATTCTGTGCAGCGAGGGCTGGTGGCAGTTGGGTGTGATTAGGGGCGATGGGTTGGGAGCGTGGGAATCAGGGTTGTCGAGGCCCCGGCAGGGAGATAAGAAGGAATGACCCACAGGAAATACCCCAAATGCTCCTTTTTCAGCTTTTTTTGGTAGAGGATCTTTCTCCTGTGTAAGGACTCCAGATAAAAGCTGAAAACCGATCAGCTTGGGATGCAGCTGTGTTAAACGCGCGTAAGGGCTGATCCCGCCGGAGGTTCCCGCAGGGTGGTGAATAAGGCCCTTTTCTGCCAGGCCTACGGAAGGGGCAGTGCTGCAGCGTGCCTGTGTCCCCCACGCCGGCTTTGTAGCTCTCTCCTTGGCAGTCCTGGTCGCTGCCACCTGAGTTACTCATGCAGGTGGCTTTGGGGCAGAGGGACTGTTCTTTGAGTAAGCGCTTCCATCCCCGAAACTCCAGAGTCAGGTCTTCTATTTTTAATACCAAATGGTTTTGAGCACTCAGCGTGTCACGATGGCAGTGCTGTGGCCCAAAGCAGAGGTGACACGGAAGGGCTCGCTGAAAGGAGAGGGGGGCGCAGAGGTGGACTCCTCCTGCGCCTCCGTCGGGTCAGCGGACTCATTTACTCATTAGTTTATTTTTAATGACCACGTCAACCCCCAGGACGTGCTGGGCACGGCGATGGCTGCAGCTTGGATGGCTGCGCTTGGCCAGTGCTGACCCACGTGTCCGTCTGTCCCCAAACCACTGACCTCCAACTAAAGTGTGCCCCAATCTTTGATTTTTCCTGAGTGACTGTAGCATGGCTTTTACTGGGGAATTCTGTTAGACTGGTTAACTTTGTGCATTGGATTGAGGTCATGCTGCAGTGGGTGTCACCAAAATTTTTTTTAAGGGTTTTCCATCAAAAACACCCAGCAGGTTTTTTTATTTCTTTATTTTTTTTTTTTTTTTTTTTCCTCCTTTTCTTTGCCCTCCATAGGCTCATATACTGTAAATGCAAGAGGTTGCCTGCAGTTGCTTTCCAAATTCTCCTGAAGGGTTGCACAATGGCATCATTAGTCACTGCAGTTGCAGCCTGTGTGCCTGTAACTGGATCCTTTTCAGGATTTAACCATTGCATGCATGAGAGCTGTGTTGGCAGAATGTAGTTGCTAGCATCTACAAACAAGCTCTGTCCTCTTATCTTTGGATCTCCTTTTAGCTAGTAACTTTGGCTTGTGTCCTTTGCAGAAGTAGGTAAGCTGGTGACTTGCTCTGTAGCACTGTAATGTTTCTTTGCTCTTGTTCCTTTGTGGTATAGAGCATCTTATACCTTTATCCAGAATGTTGGGTGTTTCAGAGGGGGACTTGAGAGTTTGGATTGTCATTTAGATAAAGTTGCCAAATTAAGGGAGCCGCTTAAATTCATGGCACTTGAGAGCTTTAGAAAACTTCGTGAAATTGTATTTTTACCAGTATTGTATTTTTACCCAGGCACCTGGGTTTAAATGAAGTAGACTGCTAATCATAGGTATTGGCAGCGAGCTGAAGGACAGTACCTTGCAAAGACAAAAAGGTCTTTCTTGAACTCATGAGTTTTTTACCAAAGCAGAGCAGGATCTTTGTTTCCATGTTGCATTTCCTGTAGCGAGGAGGGTGAGCACTTTGGAAAGAATGTGTGAGCGTGTAACAAACCAGTGGCAAACCCCAGCACACGTGGAAGCACCTTGGTGGACCCCAGTGCATGTGGAAACACCTTGGTGGACCCCAGCACACATGGAAACACGTCCCTGCAGCTGGGCTACAGGTCTGAACTTGGACTTTCAACATTTAGACAGGTTGAGGTTTGGTTAAAAAGGCCCAATTTCCCCAAACTGCCCCGAAGACTTGTCACCCAGCCCTATGCAAGGAGTTGTCTTTGCCAGGTTTATCTCTGGCAGGCATCAGTGACAGGTTGTGCATCAAGATTGCACGACTGGGTCCACAAATTCATAAAATCCCAAGAAATTATAGTAGTAGATAATTAACAGCCTGGAATCTCTTTAGGGATGTGTTTTATAGTAGAGAAAGTGGCATCCTTTGCATGTAAACTTTGCATGTTTGCTTAGGTTAGGCAGCCAGCGTGAAGTGGGGACATGTGCAGTGTTGCAAGCTGAAGATTCCCTTTTCTCTGCGAAACTGATCCTCTGCTTCTGGGGGCTTCTTTACCAGCTACCCACAGGTCATCCTGGAATTTGCTGGTGGCTGCTGCTTCCTTGAAGGGACTGCAGAATCACCGAGACATTTGTAGACAAAAAGCATAAAGTTCTTCTTTCTAATGCTCTCGTGCTTCCTGCAGGTGTGTTTGATTTAGATGAACTTAACTCATTTGCAGCCTGAGGACTGTCATCTCTTGCACGGTTCATGCACAGTCTCACTGCAGCACAACCTGCTGCCTATTGCGGTGGCCTCTGCCATCTGCAAAGGCAGATGCACATATATTCTCCTGATTTATTTTAATGGCTATTTCTCATGGTGCTAAAATATCCTTAGAAATATCAATTATGTGTGAGTTATATGAGTAAGAAAAATTCTGCTCCCGAATTTTTACCAGTTGGGAATGACACAATTTACACGTATCCTTAATTAATTAAGCCGTTAAGAGCCGAAATGAAATGCTGACTATGAATATGTGCACAGACCCTGTGCAGTTGTGGAGCAGCGTCGTGTTTATGGGGGAGCCCCACAGCACCGCTGACTTCTCAGCTGATGTTTGGGCAAAACTAGGACCGGCTCAGAGATGGTCTGGAGTTGATCATCTGCTCTTGGCCCACGTTCCTACTTCCTTACTTGTCTCCAGTGACTCTTTGCTTAGCGAGTGGGACTAGTGGGAGGTGATGACATGTGGTATGAGGCTGTAGCCGTGGCTAATGGAAGTTTATGGTTGTCTGCCTGTTTGCAGCTTCCTTTCAAAGACAATGCAATGTGAAGCAAATAGGAATGAAGAGATTCCCTCCCTCCTTCATCCCGAGATAGGAATGCGCAGAATATTTTGTCACAACCAAGAAGTTGGGCCAGCTCTGCAGATGGTGGCAGATGTGGTTTGTGGCTAAAATGGGCATTGAAAAGTGCTTCTTTCAAGCTATTTATTTTCCAAATTGTTGCTGCTCCTTGCTTGTCCTCCCTCCAGTCCCCTGATCAGCAGCTCTTACCTGTGGTCAGTGTTAGCAGTCTGACCTTCCTCATCATTGCTCCTACTAACAAACCTTAAAAGAATGAGTGCCAAGCGCAAATTTTCACTGTGATGAAGTAGTTGGATGAGGCACTGTGACTTTGGAAGAACACTTGATGCTGCCACCACTGCATGGAGATCTTCCTAGGGTCCTACTTGGTAGCTGGAAGTCAGTGGCATTTTCCTCCTTGGAAATGCTTCTTTTCCTCCTTGGAAAATGCCACTTCCCGCATTGTTCCAGCTTGAACAAGGCTGGCTCTTTGCTTCCTGGCTGTCTCTAGGAAATGGTTGGGATGCCAGCAGATAATGAACTAACGATCTAACACTGTCTAATGTCTTGCTCTAAAAGGAGCCGCATTTAATGTGACTACTTAAACGTTGATTTCAAAAAGTTAGTGTGGGGATCACCAGCTGGTTTAATGCACTGAAATAGCAACTGCAACTTTATTTTTCATTTAAGCTTGAGGAAAAAGATTGAAAAATGACTAAATCTGCAATGTAAAAGAATGTTCCTTACTGGACTTTAAGTAGGTCAGGAACTGCGTCACCCTTGTAAAGGAACTTGTGATCCATCCCACTAAGGAGCCAGCAGAGCTTGGGGTGGATGTTTCTGGTGCTGCTTCTTTTACTTTCTTTTTATTTCTAAGTCGGAACACGCTTGTTCTTGGGACTGTTTCACTGGATGTATGTTGTATGTTGTAGGGAATTTAAAGACGTCACTGGAACACTTATCATGCTGTGTCCCACCAAGAACGTAATCCTAAAGTCTCTGCTGTTTATGAAGCACAGTCTATAATTTATCTCATGCTGAGAAAAGATGTGAAAATTATTGTTGAGGGATTATGTGAAAATGGAGTGAGGAATGACCCTTAAAAATTGGTAGGAAGTAGAAGATTCCCAAATGAGACGAAGAGGTGGCGGCGGGGGAAGCTTTTTGAATTGCTACTGCTAGGATTTTCTAATGAACATTTCCTTCACACTTACACTGGGACAAGTGAAGATTGGTGAGGTATAAGGAAACTTTTCAAGGAAATGCAATAAAATCTGGGTGGTTACAGAAACTAGAAGTAAACCTGTAGCTTAAAGCAACTGGCCTTCATCACTCCTGCAGCTCCAGGCCACGCAGTCACAGTGCGTGAGAAGTCACTTGTGTTGAGATCATTAGAGAAGCAAAAGTGCCTCCTCTGGGAAGGGATATGAAGCAAATAAGTTTTAGGCACAAAACCAGCAGGGTTTCTCCTACATAACTTTCCTCTGCAGCAAGAGATGCCTTACGAGGATTCTGGGCTTGTGTTTCATCTCTCCTCTGTGTTTTTTTTTTTTTTTTTTTTTTTTAGGTTATAGAAATGTAGATTTGTCAAAACCTTAATGGTGGGTTACAGGTCGTGTGGTCTTTAGTACTTTAAAGGGCAAATGTGCTGTGACCTCTCTGGTCCATCTAATCCGTGGTTATGTAAAAATGTAGGGACTGAACTCGTGAGCTGGCTGGTCCCTGTTTGTGTGTGTGTGTTATGCTGAAGTGGACTTGTTCAGCAAGCCTGGAGTTGTTTGTTGGAATTTGGTATAGGTGGCATGCCAAAAGCTTCCTCTTGATTTCCCCCTGCACATCGTGAAAAACAGAAATGCACAAACCTTTCATTCTCCCGTTTTGAAAATTTACTCATTTTCGAAATGCCAGTCTTGCACTTTAAAGGGTACTCGTGCGAGGTTTTGCCTTTAAGGATTAATTCTGCACTTGGATGCAAGATAGCAATAAAATGCTATTGAGTCCTTTTTAAATTTTTTTCTTGTTTTCTTGATAGCTTTTCTGCAAGTTAATATTAACATTAAATTAGACTGATCTCTGTAGCTCTCAATGGAGTGTGTAGAGATCATTCTTCGTTCTAGTCTCATTGCTACTGTAAAGGGAGCTGAGATTTAGCAAGTCATTGTAAACAATACTTTAAGGCAGGAAATTAAGACTGCCCCAATCAATTGAAATTCCAGTAGGAATTGGGATATGATGTAGAATTACCTACAGTGGTCTGGGAAATCTGAGCACCATCAACAACAAAAAGGCTACTGAGTCTTTAATATTCAAAAGCTGCTGGTGCCTTTGGTCTGGCTTATTGAAAAGGCAGCTGTGTTGGAAAACAGCTTGATTGCTAAAGCCATCTTGGACTGATGAAGAGGGGAGAAAAGCAATTTGAGTGGTGAGGATCGACTTCTGCTGTGTGTAAGTCACCCATCTAACTTTTGGTTTACTTTTTTTCTTTACTTAGGAGTGGAAACGTGTCATAGGATATCTGTTAGGATCAGATATAACATAACAGATATCCATATATATGTTATATATCCATATATATGTTATATATCTCTATATATTCATATATATGTTATGGATATGGAGGATAGGATATCGGATAGGATAGGATATCTGTTACCTACATGTAAAATGACATGTATTATCTGAAATAAGAAAAGCTGGGAATACTTAGTTTTTTTAGTTCTCGTCCGTGCACATGAAATAGCATCACTGCTGTGATAGGAACTATGGTTCCCAGTGTAAATTCTACACTGCTGGTTGGACCTGTTAATTTACCTTAAGCAGCTTTTTCTGCTTCTGTTCTGTGTGTGTGTGTGTGTGTGTGTGACACATCTATCTATCTATCTATCTATCTATCTATCTATCTATCTATCTATCTATCTATCTCCTAAAACATTTAGTGGGATCTCCTCTGATAAGCTAATTGACCATTCTTCTAGTTGTCCTGCTGGCCTTTTCCTGAGCTTCTGTCTGAAACATGAGTGATGAGACCTGTACACGTGGTTTTGGGTGAAGTCTCAGCAGAACCTGGTTCTGGTGCTTGGGTCATATGGACCCTTTCATGACTATCACATCTCAACATGATCATGAGCTACAAGGTCTCTCTCCTTTGGTCCTTTCTAAATGATGTTCTCCTAATGACTTTGTCACTGTTCTCAAATGCATAAATTTGTCTTGTCCAGTTGCATTGCTTCCTATCTTTCCTATCTTTCTTGTTGAAAGACTTGTAAAATAACCCCATACCTTTAATTTAAAATACTTGGAAATGCTGTGACCTGCTCCTTAACTCCTTTAATTTTAGTGATTTTTGAAAAATTCCTGCCTCATCCTTTGTCTAATATCATGCTTGTTGTTCTTGGATCGCTTGTGTAGTTTCTGGTTTTTGTCTCACCTTTCTGGAAGTGTGTTGGGATTCTCTGAAATTATGTTTCTCTCTATTTATACTTTCAGATCAAGCTGAAATAGCCATGTATGCCATAAACGCTTCATAAGAGGGAAGGCCAAAATTTAACAATATTGGGTGCTCTTCCATTCTCAACTTTCACATATAGTCACAAATGGTTGAGGTTGGAAGGGAGCTCTGGAAATCACGTAGTCCAAGCCCCTGCTCAGACATGGACATCCGGAGCACGTGGCACAGGTTGGCATCTAGGTAGGGTTGAAGATCTCTGGAGAGATTCCACAACTTCTCTGGGCAGCCTGTTTGAAAGAGAAATGCTTTTTATACTCTTCCATCCACAGGCTTACTTTGACTGTAATTGTTCCCTCCTGGTTGCTCCCAGCTACCTACATTTTAGTCCTTTGGTGTGTGCTGGTATAAGCACTTGTGAATTAAGTAGCAAAACAAATTGGAGAGTTTAGCTGGTTGAAAAATAGACCAATAAATAACCTGTGGTTGCACAAATGTTCATTTCTGGCCCGTGGGGTAGCATGGCAGGGGAGGGACCGTGCACAGCAGAGGCTGAAGGTAGGTTAGAGCAACTCGTCTGGCATTAGTGCTGGCTTAACATGCAGAGCTGCAGTTTTGGTTTTCCTGTGTTGATTATATAAATTCAGGGTTGTTAGGAGCTTTGCTACCCGTGAAAATGGGATTTGGACTTGCACAAGTTGGGTCACTGGCTTCTGACATAAATTCTCTACAAGAAAATATCTTTTTTTTCCTTTGTATCACGAGGCATGCCTTACATTGGAGTTGAAAGAATCTTTCTGGAAGAGGCTGCAGTTCTTCACTGCGTGCTGGTTTTTGAGCCCTGACGCTATTTTCAGCGCTATCCCGAACATGGAAGATGTTGGTGTTGCTCTAATTGACTCCTTTCATTAACTCCTTTCATTCTAGTTGTTGTTAAGTGTGTGTACAAGCACCCGCCATGTCTATCTTTATCGGAATTGTTTAAGGAAACTGGATTGTGTACTTTTTATGCTTAGGGTGAAATATAAGCTTATGCTCTTGGCAGAAGTTTGGCTTGGTTCCTCCCAAAAGCTGAGAGGCATGAGCCAACATTTGCAGATCATTCAACAGGTATGTCTGGAAGAGATGGGTAAAAGCTTTTTTTGATTTTGAGAGAGGCTCTTGAAAATGTACATGTTTCCCATTGGGACCCCAAACCACTGTTGTTTTTCTGGAAATCTAGGTCATATGTCTGGCTCTCTTAAAGATGTGTGTTTTATCAACTTTATCTCCTTATTTGCTAAGGCTAGACATGAACTATGGGAGTGTCTTGTGACAAGCCCTCAGTAAAGTGGACAGGATATCTGATCATGCCATAAATATCTCTATTTTTTTTCCCACTTTTCACTATATAGCCACATTTCCTAGCCTTGCTCCCTCATATTCATTGGTATAATCCAACATGTTGAAAGTACAGGATGGAAGGTAGGCTTGGACCGAACAAAAGACTTGTGACCTTTTGCAGTCCCCGCAGCTTTTCAGTTGCGTTTTGTTTTTCCAGGTATAATTCCGGGTAGCTGCAGGTGTTTCATAAGCCCAAGCAAATGAATGCACCAAATACTTGAGCTAATAAGGCCTGTAAGCTCCAGGGACCGGTTAACCCACACAATGGGGCCGGAGGTTCTCACGCGCTAACAAACGGGCCTGGGAGGAGGCGCCAGCGAAGGATCTGCTGTTACTTCAACGTGAGATCTTAGCCCTGTTAAGGAGACGTTTGTTTGTCTTGGCATCGTGAGGCAACGGGCACTGCCGACCCGGGCCGCGTCTGCCGAGGGCGGTTGCTCCATGTCAGGCCGTGGAGAAACGTGGAGGTTGTTCAGGTGCAACACGGGCACCTGCCCGGAGAGCTACCGAGCCTCCTGCGCGCTTGAAACCCCCCAAACATGCCAGGATTCTTCCTCAAGGAGACTTAGGCATAATAAAAGGGCTGTTGACATAGGTGAATTCTTATTTTAACGCATGTGTTTGCATAGTAGGCTGTAATGGGTTTGAAGTAGTTATTCTGGTACATTGGGTAAATTCTCTGTCGAGTTTTGGGTTGTCTGCTCACTATGAGAACGCTATTTCTCAATGCCACGCAGCTGCTCTCGAGTTGCTGAGAATTGGCCTGTCAAGTAAATGCATTTTGGCTCAGTTGACATAATTTTGTTGTAAGATGCTTCTTTTTTTTTTTTCTTTAAATAATTGTGTTTAATTCTCTAGACTGCAGTATTTCATGAAGACCATATTTATTTAGCCATCAATAGAAATAATTTCTGTAAGCTATTTCTAATAATACCATAAAAGGTTCTTCCCTATTTTTTTTGGAGAGGGGAGAAAAAGCTCACGTGCATGGGAGAAATGTGAGTTAAGTTTTGGCTTGCTCTAAACCCCTCTGTTAGGTCCAAACCTCTTGAACTGCTTTTGTAATGGACATGTTGACACACACTGGGTGGTGCAAATGATGGTTGTTGATTCTCTCAATATGTCTCTTTTTGCTTAAAATGTCAGTTGTTCGAGGCTGTGGATCCACCATTACCTGGTCTGCTTTCTTTCTGGTAAGTGCAGCTGGGATGAACTGGTCTGCAGGGTCTGTAGATGATCAGGGTATGCGGGTGCTTGGAGGACGTGGTGAGCTGTGGCAGAGTCCTCTAAATTGCTGCGAAGTCTGGGTTCGTTCAACCTCCTCCTCTCCGCATGTGGGGCAGACCGAGCCTGACAGCACAAAATTGAAACAAAAGTGTGTGCGTGCGTCATTCCCCAAAGATACTGTCTTGTTTTGACTATTTATATGCTTAGTAACTTGGCAGATGATGCTGAGAATTGACATAATACAGATTTAGAGTATTATAGAGACAAAGCTTTTTTTTTTTTTTTTTTATTTTTTTTGGTTATACTTGTTTGGTGAAGGAAGATTTAAGATCAGTTAT
>JAVCKT010097577.1:0-11559 GCA_032273925.1 Rhynchotus rufescens
TACTATTTTCCTTATTTTTCTCTTTCTTGACATACCATTTTACCATGGAGAAAATTAGTCTCTTGGGTCAATAATTCCTGATTATTAAAATTTTAAATGCCATATTTTTTTTTATTGGTATTAATAATGTGAGTTTTGAACAGCTGTGTAGCAGTACGAAGAAATTTGAGATCTATTCACTGCAGGTTAGAAGACCGTAAATTGGTCAAGAGAAAGGGAAGGAGGCAAGCAGAGGATGGTCCCAGGGAGAGTTCTGTTTTCAATATATACACCGAAAACATTGTGAAATGTAGAACTTGCATGTAAAGTGTATTCCACATTTGCTTCATCTCAAGATAATCAGTGCAAATTAAATTTCACACTAATCAGCTAGCATTAACTGCACAATCCCAAATCTCCAGCAGTATGGCTTGACTACATTAAAATATGTTGTTATTCTTTAGGTGGCCCAGTAAGATTTATGCAAATGTTAATACTTATTAAGTATGCAACAACTCAGCCAGCAAAGCAGCCACTCCTCAGTTCTCTGAGAAAAGACAATATAAGCAGTACTGTATTTGGGACTGTATTTCTCAGCAATAGGAAACATTTTGTCAATTGTCTATCTACTTTGATGATTTCTGTTTAGATACCTAAAATCTTGCAAGGCTCTAAGTGGTAATTTAAGCAAAGAAGTACCTTTCACATTCCCTTTTACCTACAGCAACTGCCTGAGAGATGAAAATCAGAGCAAGGACAAGCAGACCAGGAGCTAGGAAACCCGCCTGTACTTTTGCATCATCCCGCTGCCGCTCCGCGTGAGCCTCTGAGGGGGGAATTGAGCTGCCCCTGTGGGACTAGGCAGTTGTGCCATCCCACCTTGCTGCACTACGACACATCATTAAGGAAGAATGCAAAGATGATTTGTGGGGAAAATGCTTAAGAATTGTGTCAAAAGTCCAAGTCTGCCTCTACACTAAGTGTGTTATATGCATATGTTCTCATGGTTTATGCTATGCAAAATAAGTGAAAAAGTGAAATGCAATGTAAATGAAAGCAAATTAAATATTATTTTCAGATTTCTTTTGTATGCTCATCCTCCCTCCTGGCAAATCTGTAAGCTTGCTTGAAAACAGAGGCTCAAAATTCTTGAGGAGGGAAAAGCCCATGTACAAGGTCAAGTTCTCAGGATACTTCAGGAATGCTCCTATTCTTTTAAGATTTCTTTGGCGGGCAACATTAGAGGAATTAAAATGACAGAACTGTCCATTAACAGATTTTTATCCTAGCATTTTATGAAGCAACCTTTCTCTAGAAAATTTCATTAAATTGCTTGAAGCAGAAGGGGACAAAAGTTGCTGGATTGGTTGACTGGCACCCAGCAAGCATTAACAGCAAATTCAGTGACAACTGCCGGAGGGGATATAAATGGCCTTAACAACCAAGTTATAATCTTTCTCCATATCTACATGTTATTTTTTTTAATCTTTTTTTCCTTTTAGCCCAGTTATTTAAGCTCCATTTATGTTTTATTGAGAAGCAGCAGCTTCAATTACCAACATAAATCTTATACTGGGCACCAATCCTATAATTTTCTTGTCAAAAATCCATCCCACAGGGGATATTTGGTAAAAAATAGAAGCAGAGCACCTATTATACACTGGATCTGCCATTCAATATACAATTGAGCTGCATTTTTCCCTCTGCTAAGACGACAGCACTGTGTTATAGGAACTAACCAACTTGTGTTCCCTGCTCTTACTAGAATTCAAGTCTTTCATAAGAAATCGACAGGATGCCACCAATTAAAGTGTGCCACATTCATTATTTCATGCTGCTACTTAAAAAGAACAACTATATAAAACGATGTTTGCTGTTTCTTTGATGGTGCCATAGCTATTTTTTCAGGAATTCTAACGCTAAAAGGAATAAAGTGAAGGTTTGACGAAAGCTCCTAACATTACGTGAATGCTAAATTTCTAAAGAAAAGAATTGCCTGATTTTCTCCTTAAAGCTTCTGCTTGGTATAATAAACAAATATAAAGCACTGAAAAATAGAACAGCAGGGAATATATGCTTAAATTGGAGAACTGCTGTTATCAGGGCTACAAACACCACACTAGTCTCCTCTAATCCTCTAACAACAAAAACACAAGGTAGCTGGAGACAGAAATCAGGGCCATATTTTGGTAAAGTGTTGAAATTTCAGCTGAGATGGATAAGAAAAACCTGGTTTCCTAAGGTCCATATAATGAAAACAATGATTTACCCTAAATCCAATAAAAGTGCTGCAGGACTAGCTGAGCCACCAGCCACGTGGCAAAACGAGAGAACACTGTTGGCTCTTTTCATTTCCATTTCACATAGGCAGCCTTCAATATATTTAATGCTGATTTTGAGAGAAGATCTCAGTCCTTTTTTTCCTATTGGAATTCTGTGTTGTGACAGAAGCTCTGAATAACTGAATCTTCAAATGCTGAGATCAGACACACGTGTGAGTAGCCAGCACCCAACCATGAGCAATAAATGTCTCATTTTTCCTGCACTTGAGCTGCTCTTTAATTCAAACCTCCGCACATGCTCCCTGCTTCTGCAGCCTTAGACACTGCTAACAGGCTGCAATCATCCACCTCTTCCTTTCTTACCACTCTCTTTGATGTGGGGGGAGTTGTTCCCATCAGAATCAACTAACTCACCGCATCTGGTTTCCTCTCGCAAGGTTTGCTCACCATTCCCTTGTCTCCAAGCCTAGATTTAGCTCATCCTTTTGGAACACAGAACACGCGAGCCACACAGGCTTTGAAAGCAGAAAGATTTAAAATGTTGTATTTTAAAAGCCGCTCGTGTTATGGTAGAGCAGTAACTACAGGGAAATGAAAGCGGATGGAAAAGCACCCCACAGTTTGCCCTTATTTCCACTGCACACTCCTGGTGCCAGACGTGCCATTCCATGCAGGGGCCTAGTTTGCTTGTCCCCAGGGGAAAATCCAGCCTCAGCCTAAAGATGGTATTTCAGAAACACCTTTTTATCTGCGATTTTTTTCTGAAAATGTGCTTTTATTTTTTTTTTTTTTTCTGTACAAAGTCATACAGGTAACCTAACCTAACCTGATAAGCTTATTTATGCTTATAGACAGCAAATAACAGTCAATGAAAAATCAATAGGAAAACTGTGATTCACAGATTTTGTCTTATTCATTTTCTTTCTCTCAAATTCCCTTTGCCCTTCCAATTTTCTGAATGCTTTCAACTCTTCACATGATAAAGCAACAACCCTTGTTCAGCCTAAATGGAACATTTGATTTCCTGGGCTTTGTAGCCTGCAAAAATACTGCATTTTTAAAAGCAGCTATTGCAAAATTTCCTTGCCAGTCTTTCATCCATAAACAAAGACATAAAATAGTTACTTAACCAGGTAATGCTGAGGCTATGCCTCCTGTTTTTTTTTTTTTTTTCCTAAAATGGTCAAATCTATAAGAATTTTGGAATTGGCATAAGGCACAACAGCCAAAACTGCATGACACTGATATTTCTGAAATATTCTCCTTTGAGAATAGCTTATGTGGCTGTATAACTTCAGAGCGGTGATGCAGGGTTTTTTTGCAGTGACAGTTTTATTCACTACATCTATTGATATCTAACATTTGAGTTCTGAAAAAATACTCTAGAAAAAGAAGCACAAATTGTCCCTTTAACTTAAACCCTGCCGTACATTTGCACACACACAACTGCAATCACTTCCATAAATCAAAAGATGCCACCTTGCCGAACAGTAGCCGGGCAGCTGAGAGGCTGTCTTCCTGCGAGTGCTAGTTTGGATATTGCAGGGAAAGGTAGTAGCTGGAATGCAGCAGTGCTATCAGTTGTTTCACGTCCACCTAGGACTGCACAAGTTTATTGAAATGCACTGTAAGATGTGTTCAGTAGTCTCAAATATTGAGCTGGGAATAGGTCCAATTCCTTCCAATGCCCTAAAACGCGACAAGCCTCCCATAGCAGGATGAGGAGAACCTGCCCTTCCTCTATGTGCTCCCAATAAACAGCATCATCTCCATTTCTTTTTGTGTGTACCCGATGGAAAACAGGAGAGAAAGACAAGACTGAAAGAAAAGCACTGAGCACTGGCTGACAGTCCCTGCCATGACACCACCGTGCTGTTCCCTGAAAAGGGAAGCCAAGTGTTTCAGCCTATACAACTGTGTCAAGGAATCTTTTTCTCTCTTCCCTTAAACTATTTTTCACAGAATCTCAGGATGGTTGAGGTTGGAAGGGACCTATAGAGCTCATCTAGTCCAACCCCCTGCTCCAGCAGGGACACCCAGAGCACGGGGCACAGGGCAGCATCCAGGTGGGTTGGGATGATCTCCAGGGAAGGAGACTCCACAGCCTCCCTGGCAGCCTGTGCCAGGGCTCTGGCACCCTCACAGGGAAGAAGTTCCTCCTCACATGGAGATGGAACTGCCTGGGTTTCAACTTACACCCATTCCCCTTGTCCTGTCACTGGCCACCACTGAGAAGAGCTTGCCCCTTCCTCCCTACATTCACCCCTCAGGTATTTACACATATTAATCAGATCCCCTCTTGCCCCTACTATGTATTTCTTCATTCCCACAACACGACCACGAGAGCCTCTGAGGTTGTACAGTGACAGAGAAGTGATTCAGCAAAAAGCTGAACAAAAACCAATAAAACTCAACAATTTTCAGCCCCATCTGGTCAAGCTCATTACTCAGTTGAACCTGCACCATAGCTGGCACAGGGATAGAACATGGCTTAAACTGATCGAGCAAATAAATTGGAGATTACCGTTGCACCCAGGAGCTTCTCTAGCAGCTTGGCTTCCAGAAGAGGCATTGCCCATTTTTCCATTTCTATCTAGTCCTTTCCTTATACTCCTGTTACCGCCATTTGGCCTCAACCACTTCTCTTTATGGGACCTTTAATGTACAGCAAGTCTTTCACCAAATCAGTTGCACTCATTAACCCAGCAGGACACTCAAAGGAATAAGGGGTTTATCCTTAGGTGAGCAAGCTGAGCTGGCTCGGGAAAGGGTCTAAAGTGCAGAGGTGGCACCACAAAGTGGTGGGAACTGGATCTGGAGAGCAGAAGGACAGTAGGCCTTCCAATTTAGCTGGAACACAAGACCAGAGCCCAGGGATACATCTGATCATCAGCGCCGAGCTACCTAGTGCCTGCTGCTTGCAAGAGAAACAGCCCGGCCTCCCTTCTACCCTGCGCTCTCCCTTGTGTAGCACAGACTGACACAGTCGTGCAGCAAAACCTCTCTTTTTGACTTCATGGCTGTCACTTCTAAGTGATAAACAGCCTCGCTCAAATCCTCATTTCCATTCAGAGCCTCTAGGGGAAGCGTGTGAACATAATCTGTATCAGAGAGCAAATTCCAAAGCTCTGATTTCCTATCTCTCTCTGCACACACGTACACTTTGTGTACAACGCAACCAAACAGGCGTTTTGAGAATAGATGCACTACAAAACCTACAGCTAGATTTTGTAGGTATAAACTTGTAGGTTGTGTAGGTAAAAATAAAAAAAAAATAATAAAAAAAAAAACCACTGGAAACCACTCTTATTCCAGGATAGGGTTAGACTCACTCACTCACTCACTCTCATTTTTAAAGCAAATACGCTGGTACAAACCTGCAGCTAGGCTAGACCCTGTAACAGGCTGTCACCAACATCTCCCGAGGTCTCACCAGGGGAACGCCAGCCTCGGTGCCTCGCATGAATGTGAGCCTTGTAACAGCGGGAGCTTTGCAACCATTTAGAGATTTAGTGTCTTAATCTCCAGTTCCATCTAAAAATCAAATAGAAGCTACAAAGATCAAAGAGAAAAAGCACCAAGAAAGTTTAGAATCTGGAGGTTGGCTAATTACAGCTCTCACATGTCTAGATGGAGACATTTAAAGCGGAAAATTGAAAAAAAAATCCTACTTGAACCTGAGATCACTAAGAAACCAAGATGCATGAGGTAGGCAGGCTCAAAAGCAGATGAACACCAGCTCTGGCACATATAGAATGGTGCCAAATGACTATATTTTACCTTTTTAATGAAAAACTGGAGAGCTCTTGCATGCAGAGCAAGTCAAAAACCAGCAAGTAAGCTAAGAGTCAGTGTAGTTAGGGAAGAAAATTGTTTGGAAAAGAGTAAATTTTTCATGGAGGAAGTGCGTACAATCACGAGATTTTCTCTAGAGGAAGAAGGATGGAGGCATGGAGGAAACAGAGGGGGTGTGCTCAACAGAAAGACACCATACAGAGGAGATGAAGCCAAAAGACTGGAGTGTCTGAAGCAGGGGCAAGGTCCACGGGAGAGCCACAGACTGCAGGTTGTATCACCCCTGCCTGACAGGGAGAGCAGTATTTAAAGAAGATGAGGTGGTGGCTGGGAAGGAGGACCTGGAAGATCAGCTGAAGCGTGGTGGTTGTCCAAGGCAAGGTCAAATGACTCTGGCTGGCAAGGAGAAAAAAAATCTGTGACTGAAAGTCAAATAAGGCCACATTTCTGAGGAATTAAAACAGTTATTTAACCGTGTGGAAGTAGAAATTGCCAGGGGAGAAGGAAACAGACATGAAGGACGATTGAAAGTTTTAATTTTTCCTCTTTGCTGAACAAGGAGGAGTTAGGCCAGGGAAGACAAGTAAGGGACGGGGAGGGGAAGGCAGGAAGAGGCATCGCAGGTCAGCTGGCTGCTCCCTGCAGTCACGGCTGGAAGAAGCAGACGTGAATGGAAAAAGAAGAACACCCATACAATTCATCAGGTTTTCTCAGTGAATGACCTAGGCGCACGATAACAGAAGAAGAAAGGAACTGCACAGAGAGAGGAGTCAAGCTTCCCTTCTGATACTGTGACTGCCTAGGGAAGTTTCCTCTTCTCTAACAGCTTAAATCAGAGATTTTTCAGTCTTTTTCTACAAGAACCCTCCACAACTCCTTCATAAAAGGGAGTAAAGTCTTCTTAAAAGGGTTACTTTTCTAGAGGATTCACAAAAAGCAGCACAAAAGTAGCTCCTAAACAGCAGGAGTCTGAAGACCACAGGCTGGAATACTACAGCTCTAATTGGGGGGGTAGAAAGGATATATATGTATATATCTCCATTTTGCACTTACAGGTTATTATTCAGACCAGACATTATTATATTAACACTTATCAAGTAATTCTGCAACCTTCAGGTACTACATGCAGTGCTAATAAGGCAACAGGACAATCTTGAATTTTTTCCAACCACCAAGCGTATTTCACTGGAGCAATACAAAGTAATTATTTCTGGAAGATATAGAAACATTAACTAAGGGTGTACTACTCACTTGTTCCTCCTATGCCAATTTAAATAAAGATATCAAATGATTTAAATTTTTCCAGATATAATTCACTACCATGCTTAACTGACTATACCATGACTAAAATTACACAATACTTCACTATTTATAGCAGAGCTTGCAGCGACTAGTACCATTAGCTCAGACACCACTAAGCCAGATCCTGAAAACAACTCTGCAAGGAAGGGCTGCGAATCCCCTAGAAGCCCTAGACCTTTGGAGTGAAGGATGTCCCTCCTAAATACACACACAATGGCATTTACAGGTAGCCTTTCATTCCAGTTTGGCAATCAGAGACTGCTTACAAGTCTACTTACTCACTGCTGCTTATCAGTACAGTTCTTCTCTTAGAAGTCTTCAGTCAGACTAAAGCCATAGCCTCATACTTGCTTTTTTTTTATATGCATTTTTATTAAAAAAAAAACACATATAATACTAAAAACTTAAAATGTTAACCGTATTTCTTAATAAAGTGTTTGAAATGACAACCCTGGGAAGTTTTGTCACTCAGCCATCACATGTTCTGAAGCAGCCCCGGGGGACTTGGGCTGCTCCCACCCTGTGAGACATTGTTTGCTTTAGTTTTTTTAAAAGTTTTTAAACAAAATTCCTTCTTCAGTTGCTTCCAAGGGAGTATGTACAAACTAGCTCCACAGTGGGAATCCACTCCACCCATTAAGGGATAGGGGAAGTAACTAAAGAATCTCACGCCAGCAAGGAAAGACAACATCTACTAAGGCAACCTTGTCTGCAAGGCAACTTATAAGGACAAATTTTATATACTCATGCATATATACCTTTTTTTTCCAGAGTGCAAACTGCAAGAGCGAGTTTGTCCTTGCACTAAAGTATGATCACTGTGCCTGCAGGCCAGTCAACAACTAATTATACAGAAAAGGGCCACAGCAGTTTCCAAAATTAAAGAAGAGATTTGGGATCTGGCTTCAAAAGGAAATCAGACATCCTGAATAAATGCATTTCCAATCCTAAGCAAACTGCTCTGCTGAGCTGATCAAAATTGCCTCAGAAATTCTGAAAGGCAGAAATATGCATGTTCGAGGTTCTCTTTTGAAGCCAAATCCCAAATCTGTCCACTGAACTGACACAGAAAAACATACAGCCTAGAAAAAGACGTGCAAATAGTGGGTTTTTTTTAATTAAGCATCTACTTTTGACTAATACTGAGAATCATTAAACAACATAATAAGCTAGAAGCCAGATGAAAGCAGGGGGTTGGGGGGCACAGGGAGGAATTGGCACCTGGAAAGTACCAGTAATTCTGAAGTTACTCCCCGAGAGAAGAGTTTAGCATTTGACCATTACATCAGCAGCACAGCTAAACCTCAGTGCTCAAACCAGTCCCCTATCAACCACACCTAGCCATTGAGATGAGTAAGAGCATTTTTACATCCTTCGATTTCATTTTTGAGAGTGCTACCTCTCCAGTTATTTTCCTTAAAACTGTACATGCCTGAGGAGCAGGTTTGCAATAACCGATGTTCCAGGGAGCACTCCAGACCCCTCCACTAACAGCCCTCAGCGTCTGGGAGATGGGAAAACTCCAGCCACAGCAATTCTCGGCTCTTATCGGCATCCCATATTGCTGCCACAGGGAAACGATGCAGCTCGTGCTGCTACTGGGGCGACTAAAATCAATAGGATAACATCCTCCCATCTTCTATATACAGCTGAGCAGTTCTTTCCACTGAGAACTGGCACAATCTCCAAGCACAAAAATAAAATTATAGCGATTTTACCAATCTAAGCACTGGAGTAAGAACAAGTTACTCCAATACTGTATTCCTGGCTGGCAATTTTTTTCCATAATATTTAATAGGCTGTGACATTAGAGCTTCCTTTATCACAGAACCTCAACAGATACACTATTTATCAGTCTGACTGTATTAACAGTTTAAGTTTACTAGTGCCATAAGAACGGTTCCTGTAATTTGCATCTCATTGCAATTCATTTTTTAGTCTTGGAGAATTAATGTTTTATGTAAGAGCAGGTTCATCTTTGAAGCAGCTTCCAGACATGAGAGAGAAGTGATCTTAAAGCCTGAACGTTCTGATGGAGGAAAACTATGTCAAAATGCTCTGTTTGGTAGCCTCATTTGCAGAGATGACAAAAATCCAGATCCGAATTAAACCCAAGGAAGCTAAGAGCACATCATCTTCAAAAATAAAAATATGAAAATATATATATATATAAATATAAATAAAAAATATATATATATATAAAAATCAGGCATTACTGCTCCAGCCACGCAAGGTCAACAACACAAACATCAATTAAAAAAGCCACCTTGACCAGACACTCAAATAATCGGCACACACCTACCTGCAGCCCAGATTGACATCATTAGCTAAGAACGCACTGCACAAACCCGTGCAGAGCCAAAGGACTCTGTGCTCAGCCTGCCTGGGGTGGTTATCAGGTGGAAACTCTATTACCTTCCACAAAAGAATTAGAGAGTTATTAACTTCTATATGAAGCCAAAGTACAAGATAGGGTAGGACCTGACATCCATTCTTTTCCATTTCTTTTTGCTATCTCTTCTCCTCTTATAGGATCCGCTTTCATTTCCAGGTGAGCATCAGCATAGCATATTTATATATCAATCACTCCTATGTTGTCTCATACGTTTTATTTCTTAGTCTCTTAGACTTGCTTTGAAAAAAATCATAAGAGATAAGTGTAACATATCTCAGAATTTTACAGCACAATGTACTTACAATGAACACTAGTAATTACCAAAAGCTGTAAGTTTTTCTTAGAGGAACATACTAATCCAGTGCTATTCAGTCATACATAGGCTTAGAAGAGGTTAAAGTACTCCTTTAAGCAACAAATTCAATGCAGAGAACTACAAATTCTAAATAATCCCTTTCTTCAACATTTTTGCACATTTCTGCACAGTAAGAAGCAACTGTAAAGGAAGTTTTACAATACACTTTTTAGCAGGCTGCTTAAAAAATAAAACCAACAGGGCCTTGAGAACAATAGCATGGTAATCAAAGTGGATTAAAAAAAAATAGTCCCACTATTGCCAAAGGGGGATGGGGGAAAGAGGCCATTTTAGAAGCTCTATACTCTTGAGTGCAAGAGCAGAGCAGGCCCTTTCAGAGCCCGGCCAACGTGCACATGCTTTGCACGCTCACCTTGCAGCGGAGCACAGCAATCTGTGCTACAAGGAGGCCTCCATTACCCCGTCAGATTACTACATTTTACCTATGGCTTTTTGTCAGCATGGAAAACTACCGCTCACGAGCAACGAAATGGCTCTGGTCAACTCGTAACCTCTCATGTACAACCGCCTTGGAGACACAGCCGAGGGGAGAAGCCAACGCTTGCCCAGTTCCCCTGGGGCCAGGGAAGCCGCAAAAGCCAAGCAAATCCACTGCGGAGAGGGCAGCGCGAGAAAAGGCTACAGGAGACCAACTCCGTGTGGTTGGTCACCAGAAAACAGAGCACAGCAACCCACTCCAACAGCCAGCCTTGGGGCACTACGGCACACCGATCCGCCTGCCTCTTCGTGCTTTCAAAGCCTGGAATCACTGACCTTAATGCAAAAATAAATAAATAATAATAATAATAAAACCCAAATCTAAGCACCTTCTTCATTACCAGTTTGACCTGAGAGACTGAACTCCCCAGGGATAAGCGTCTTCTTGCTAAAACGCACACAAAACCCCACCTCACGCCCAGGAAGCCCTAGGTATGGATTAAGAAGACAGCGGCGCTGCCCTCTAACAAAATATCTCCAGGGAACCCCCCCCCCGTCCCAGTGCGTGGGGCTCCCCCCGTCCCAGCGCGCGGGGCTCCCTCCGGCCGCACCTGGGTGGGCAGCTCCCCTGGCAGGCGCCGCACGTCCCCGTTCCTCCTCCCTACTTCCATATTGCACTGAGCTTCTCCTGGACTGTGTTTCCCTGGCGCTGCCCCACTGCTTCCCACCGAGCCTCCACTGAGCGCCGTGTGGTTGAGTCTGGGTGTTCCCGGGCGGTCACGGCGCGCTGGCTGCTCCAGCAAAGGGAACAGGGACACTCTCCCGGCCAGGACGGGGGGGACCCCCTCTCCCGAGCCCGCTGCGCGGCTGACCGGCGCCGCGGAGCCGCCGCCCGCTTTGTCTCCTCAGCGCCCGGCCCGGCTCGGCCCGGCCCGGCTCCGCCCGGGCCCGGCGGCACCCGCCGGCATCGCCAGCGCCGCTCGCTCCCGCCCGGGCCCGCGCAGGCCGCGCCG
>JAVCKT010097578.1:0-11557 GCA_032273925.1 Rhynchotus rufescens
TAGTCATTTTTTTTCTTTTTTTTTTTTTTTTTTTTTTTTTTTTTTTGTCCGTCCCTCCTTTTATCACTCACAAAAAGAAACTTAAAATAAATAAATAAATAAACGGAGAATGCTGCCAAGCATTTTGTGTACTCAGAAAAAAAAAAAAAAAAAAAAAAAGGGCAAAAACAAAAAAAAAGAAAAAAAAAATCAAAACCCCCACGGTTTTCTTTATTTTTAAAGCCCTCCAACGACTTCACCGTAAGGCACGGCACGAGATTCTGCTCATTGGAGCCACCACGAGCGCGGCGGTTGGAGCCTCCAACGAGGCACGAACGGAGTTCAGCCAGGCACAAAGGTCGCCATGGCAACGCGCGAACCTAGCCCCCCGCCGCCGTTATTTGTGCAACGGCTCCAACGGCTCCTCGGGCCCCTCCCAGGAACCGCCCGCCGCCCCCCCCCCCTCCGCCCCCGCCAACGCACGCAGACCCCGCCAAAAGCACGGGGGGAAAAATACATATATATATATATATATAAATACATATATACATATGTAAAATAAATAAATAAATAATTTGTTTAAACCTGTCTTTCGACTTCCTTGTGCTCTGTCGCAGGGCTGGCAAGTGAATTCTCAACCCCGCGGCGCTCGCGCCGTCACGCGCTCGGTACCAGCGCCGCACAGTTTGCCAACGACAACAACAAAAGAAACGTGAATTCAGTTTAAACGCGACCCTTTCTACTTTGGTGGTGTTAAAAGCGGTCCAAGATGACGTAGAAACTAGAAACCACCCCTAAAGCAAAAGCAAGAAAGAAAAATAGAGTGTAACTGGCAAAGTCTAAAGTAAAGCAGATGCTACATTATGTAGCTGCTGCCCTGTGCCCACACCCCAGTGATAAATCTGCAATGTCTTTTTTTTTTTTTCCTACAATGCAGATAAATCACTATACATACACATTTTTATTTAGTTTTTTTTTTTAAATTTACAGTAGAAGTCAATATGTTAGTACATAATCTCAACATGGCATGACTTTATACAGAATTAAACATATTTTTAGCTTATCCTTCTTTCATAATACAGAGCATATATTTGGAGGGCATAAACAATGATTTCCTTTGAAACTTCTGCTTTGGAGAGTATTACTCTAAGCTATAAATCTTTTGTCTTAAGAACACATGCACATAGAAAATAAATCTTACTGTTCCTGCTGAAGCTGTTAGGAACATGCAGAGTCGCACATGGCAGAGATAAAAGGCCGAATGTCTCTCCTGTCCTCCCAACTCCAAGGGCCCATCGCACAGCACCAAGTAGAGCGCCCTTCACTTACATGAATATTCCCACTGAACTCAGCGAGACTTTGGGCAAAGGCCAACATTTAAGAGATCTGAATGCAAGGCCTTCTCCAGAGTTTAATGGTAAAGACCAAGAGACTCAAGCTATATCAGTGGCAACTCCTATAAGCTCATGCAAGACGCACTGCCATGCTTTTGAGGGGCTTACTCCTGTTATACTTCAGAAAAACACAAGTAAACAAAACTCAAGTATCTAAACCACTGAAATCCAAAGGCCTTGATCTGCTGCTGAGGATTTCTTGCCAACGCATCTCACTCATTCAACAGTTTGGGATGGTTGGCACATCTACAGCCTGAACAGGGAAGGTGAAATCTGTTTATTTTCTATATGAAAGTTGGTTCTTTCCAGAAAAATAGCATTCTGTTTCTTTCATGTAGATATGAACTATATACTCAAGTACTTCATGTGAATAATCTGCGCCAGCTTGCAGGCTTTAAAATGAGTACTTTCTTTATTGATGCTTAAAATTAAACTAAATATGATTATTATACCCATTTTAATTTTCGAAAATGTCATAGCACACAGCCACCACATTGGGCTGCCAATATTTAACTAAAAGGCTGAAGGACAGGATGGCAAGCTTGCATTCTAGCCTTTTTTTCTGAACTCCATATTCAATCCAGATTTTAATGAAATAACTTCTTTATATTTAACAGAACTTCCCTCCTTTCCCGAGACAGCGACCAAGTACCTAATAGTATCATTAATATTTATCATTAACAATAGGAAGTCATAAAATTTCCGCGCACATTACAGCAGCCTTCTCTCTAAATGTCACCGTGAGGCTAGAGGTCAGTTCTGCTTGATTTTACCGGACACAGTGGGTGCATTTAGGAAGCAGGAGTGACATTTCAGGGCTGCAGAAACCCGCTGAGTCAGTGCCCACCTGGCGCCAGGCCACTCGCCCCCTGTCACCTCGGCCCAGGTGGGGACAGCGACTGTCCTCCCTCAGAGCGGCCGAGAGAAGGAACTGGAAGCGCCTTGGCAGGTCCTGAGGGGCAGCTGTGTTCAGCATCAAAAGTACCTCTTGGAACCATCTCATGAGGCCAAGGCGATAACTAGGGCAGGACACAAACCACTGTTTGTCTTAGACGCAACTGGTGGGCTGTCCTCGACGCAACTGGTGGGTTGTCACCTTCCAAAGCTGCGTTTCTAAAATCTCAAGGAAATAAAACATTGCTTGGGAAGACGGGTGGAAAATTACCTTGTAAAGCCCTGTATTTTAGCTCCTGAATTGCATCCTTTCTAGCTTCCTTGTAACCATGCCAAGCTGTAAGTGTCATTTAAAGAGAACAATGGAGCAATTTATTGTTGTTCTCCATTGCTGCCTGGGATGTAAGAAAGAAGATTATTTGTGATAAATTAAAGGTCACAAATAAATGGCAATTTAATGGAAGAAAACCTGCTCCACACAAAATAATATCTCCAAGGGGCAATTAATTATAAAGCACTCTGGGCATGTTCGGTTGCTTTGAAATATTGTAAATGGCCACCCTGTTGCTAATCTGCATTGCCATCTCAGGAACACTCTGCATTGCTGTTGAAAAATTAATAAAAACAGGTACTATAAAGTCATTACAGGTATTGCTGCAGAGCACGTACACAGTCCAATAGCAGATTTAATAAAGAAATATATATTATCAAATATAACTAGTTAGAAATAATACCATCAACCATATAGGGATTTCACTGGTGTTGGTAAGTAGTTGGCATTAAAAACAGATTGCCATATAATCATGGAAGACTTGTTAAATACTTTGTAATTTGTACAGACTGCTACCTTTAAGGTAAGGGATTCTATCTCATATAAAAGTGATTGATGGAAGTGGAAGAAGACTGTATTCACTCCAAATCTGTATACCCTTCATGTTGAAATACAAACCATTTCCGAACCAGAAAAATACCTATACATTTGAAGTGATCAAATCCTGAAGTGCTCTGCTAGTGAGCAGAATCTATGCCAAAAAATCTGAGAAATGAGATAGGGAGGACAGAAAATTCTGTAATACTTAGGGAAAACTGCCTTTAAATCAGTATTAACTCAGAACAGAATCCAGATATAACTGAAGGATTTTTCTAATGCCTCTGTGGGATGCAGTCACCTCCAAAACTCAATGCTCCCCTTTTTTTAAATACACACACACACACACACACACAAACAAACATTCAAACTCATGCCTATCTTTTTTCACACTGGTTCTTCAGGAATCATCTGTAACTTCTCCAGAAATCTGGAGCATAGTAACTATATGATTTCTTTATGATTTGAATGTGAATCATGAATAAGTTTCAGTGCTTCAGAAGAGGAAAAATCTCTATTTTAAGGGAGCCATACTAAGGCTGGAGTTAAAGGAAAGGCAGCATGCTCCTTGATGTTTAGTGAGCCAGCGGGATGCAAGTGCAAGATGGATTGCTTCACAAAGTAAAAATAAGATCAACCTCCCTGAAGTCACTTACTGAATTAGCACTTACTGAATTAATTTGCTGGTAACTTCTGTGCTGTACTTTTTTGCCTATTAGATTCTTCCTAGGACACATGTAGCTGTTGCTCTACTTGACAATCCATACATACACATGCCGAGATTACTGCAGAATCCTTCTTCTTTCTCTACTGCCTTCTATTTTATAACATCAAAAAACATTTCAAGCTATTCTGAAATGTTATTTTACAGCAACTCTAGTGGCTCAGACCCATGTCGCAGTTACTTCTGGTGTTTTATTCAGGTCTCTATTTTGATTTGGGATCTCAGACAGAAGATCAATCAGAAGATCAGGCTAAGAACCAGCAAAGTTTCTGTGCTATAGCGTGTATGATGACTCTGTAGAACTCTACCATTTCTCTTCCATATACTTAACTTAGTTAAAAATATATAAAGTTGCTCTTGCATAATGAATGAAGAAGGCCTTTTTTAGGGTCTGAATTGACAGTAACATATCGTCTTTTTAAATTATTATTGTTATATATTATTTCCATCAACTTTTACTGTTCATTTTCTGCACTAGTAATGAATAGCAGATAAAAATAAATAAATAAATTACAAGTCATGCAGTTTTTAAGACTGACAAAACCCAGCATTTGCTAAGAAGCTACCTAGAAAATCAATACGATTGCATATGAGATTTGTAAGAAAACTACTCAGTGTCAAAAAACTTCCAAAGTATTGCCGAGCATGAGGCACTTCTAAATAGGACGTAGAAACTAAAACAGCTTGAAAAGGGACAGGCATTTCCACAACTTTCTGGAAATCAGAAGCAAAGTTCACTGATTCCAGTGGTAACATATTCTGTTCAACAGAATTACTGCATAGAGCTAGTGCTTATCCAAGTGCTGTGCCTAAATTCCAAATAATTGGCTTAGTCATGATTTTTGGGAGTTACAAAGAGACTTTTTGGATATTTTGTTCAAAAATTTTTTAAAAAAGAAATGTGGCATTTTTAAAAGTTCCTAGGAATCTCACCAGATTTCCACTAACTATACAGTTTAAATACTGGCATGTAATGTTTAGTCTGCCCATTTAAAAGTAAGGATTTCTTTTCACAGTAATTGTATCTGTAGGTATAATTTGCTAGGGCAATAAAGTCAAACAAGAGAAATACAAATGAGTTCCGAAGATAAATATATGAATTTACGTTTTCTACTCAACAGCTTTTCCCCTCTCAACTGTCTTCCTCAGTTGTTTTCAGCTGCCTACCCTGTGGCTCTCATAATCCCAGAGTTCTTCCATGTGGCCGTTTTTTAAAAAGTAACATGAAACATCTCATGATTTTGCTACAAATGGGTATACTAAAGTGTCCACGTTGCAATATGGTTGACACATTCCGTGCTACCTTCAGCCAACTTCCCTCTCAGAACCAGCACTCTGGAAGCAACATGTTTCATCATTCCTGGACTGACAGGCAGTCACTTTTATACAGTTCATTAAGAACCTCTCAGACTGACAGAAGTGACCAGACACCCCTTAAAACGGGGCTGCATGCAGCAGAAATGCAAAGCACCTGCCACAATGAAACTTGGGGCCAATGTCAGAGATGTGACTCTTCAAAATATGAGTAGATTGACAAATACACAAATGCTACAGTCATCTCATAACAGACTACATGCTTGTTTTTTGGAAGTGAATTGGCTGCTGCCTACTTTCTGACTACATGTATTATCATGAGCCTTGGATAGTGCAGGCTAGTAATTACAGTGACCATCTATATTGAAGTACTAACAGAAAATAAATGCGCTTTTTTCCCCCCCGCTTTCCCCTGCTTTGCGAGGACCTGTATTTACTTATCTATATACAGATTCACATTTTTCTTTTCTGTCTGGATTCATTATTCATCTTTTACAACACCCAACCTTCCTTGTTCCTGTCCAAAAGGGAACACTCACCCAACCAACCTTCTGTAAACTCTAAGAAAATAAAAATAAATTCATCTTAGGTAAACTGGGTGAGTGTCAGTGGTTCCTAAACAGGCTTAGTGGCTGATACTCCCAGATTCATGAAGACTCTGCAACATTACTCAGTCTGTGCCAGGTTATGGTTAAGAAAAGCTACTCTGAGCACTCTACTGGAAAAAGATGGGGAAAATCCAAGAAAAAGGGCAAAAGAACTGCAGAAACCCCAATTTCTGTACTGAATGTCAGCAAAAAATTTCTAAAGTTATTTTTATAAGGAAAGACTTTTAGAAAAATAGCAATGTACTCATTTTTCTGGGTCTAACAGTGCTCCAAGGAGGCCTGACAAGAATGCTGACTGCTCACAGGATAATTCAGGTCGGAAGGAGGTCAGCCAGATAACCCCGAGCTCCGAGCAGGGTCAGCTCAGGGGTCCTATTCCCCTGTCCCCATGATGAGGAGGTTATTCCAGCTCATCTCAACCTAGCCAATACCTCCCTGCAGACACCGACAGGCCGCTCTTAGGTCCCCTGATCTTTTCTCCTGGCTGATCAAGCCCAATTCTCTCTACCTCTCCCCATTCTCATTATTGTGAAGAGAATATATATTTTAGTGTAATTTCCTTGCAATTCTTATATACATCAGATAAAACAAGCTAGTTTATGCATACTGTCTGTAAGCTCCAAACCCTTAAAAAGTACACCAGTACATCGAGGGCTTTTCTGTTCCTCAGGTGAATCCCTCTAAACAACAAGCCTATTTACTAGAATCGCTTCAAGAGATTACAATTTTGTGGAACAGTATGAAACAAAAAAAATATTTATGCAGTGTACTTCTATCACAAGCACATTCATGTTGCATCCACCTCAACAACTTACTTGCCACACAGCCCACATGAAGTCTTGGAAAAACAAAATAGGGAAAGGTATGAGGGCATAAAGTGTTAAAGCACAGAGTAGCATGTGCAGGTTTCCCTCCCTAGCATTCTTTTAGTTGGAAGGGATTTTTTTTGATAAAGGAAATCTCAAAGTTTAATTTGACAGTAAGGTAATATGTAGGGGAAAAATAGCATACTGGAAAAAGATTAGGCCACTATTGGAACAAAAAAATTGAACGTGAAAATGTATTATTACAGTCATATACTATATTGCTAGTGTGGTGATCAGTGATAGAAATAATTTATCACTATAACAAGAAACAATGTCTGTAATCTAGTTTTGCTTATTGCATCTTGTATGATGTGTACAAACATCAAGTGAAGTTCAACACCCATGATGTGAAAGCTTTACGATAGGCAAATGTTTTGACGGGTTTTCTACGGAACCAGAAAGAGTTCAGGAAGCAAAGGGGTACTTTGAATGTGCAGAACAAACATGCTGTAGTTTCACATGTCATAATACAGGGTGACATAGTGTTATTTCTTTGATCTCCGAGCCACTTGATCAACTAGAAAGCTTTTAAGTCTGACTTTTTGATGCAAGACAAAGAAGAAATATATCCTTTTATCCAGGAACTCATCTCTGCCCAAGAAAAAAGAGGTGCTGCTCACAAGAAGTTATCTTTCTTCCCCTTCCTAATATAAAAATATTCTTCTTACATGGTAGCATGAGCTTGTTATCTGCCTCCAGAAGAGATCATGAAGCCAAAGTCATGCATGATACCAAAGAGCACAAAGCAACACAGAAGCTGAGAACTCTCTCCCTCTCTTCCTTATTTTTTTTTTTTTTTTGGAAAACTGAAAGCATTTTCAAGCTATCAAGAACATAAAGAGGCCTGGAACTATTAACCAAAATAAACAAGTGAAAGAAATCCATATAGAGAGCAGACAATACTGAGAATGTTTTCTTTTGATTAGAAAACACTTCTTGTGTCAATATTCTAATTAAGAAAAATCAAAGTCAGCGTGTACCTAGAGCCACATAAGAAAGCGGCAGAACACCAGTTCTACGGGGAGAAGCTGTGTGATCAATTTGACCTCTTGTCAGACACTTTACCAGCTCCGCAAAAAATGGATATTAATATAGTCATAAAATAGCTCACATTTAGCAAGCGTGCAAAGTCTAAATCATCCTAAGCCACGTGTATTGCGTACGTATGTGCCTACATACATCAGCACATCATGCTACACTGGAAACCAGTCTCCCAGCATCCAGTTATGGTTTGATGGGAAGCTAGAGAATAGGGAGGAGTTCTTCAGGAAAGCCAAATTCTTTACCAGTCAATTTAGAGGGAAAATAAATTATCTATGAAGTGAAAGATAAGAAAATACAAATGGGGAAGGCATGAAGGAGTAAAGAGTTCGTTCAGGCTTCTCCTTTTACGGTTGTAATACTCTATTTTTTGAAAATGGCTCTATGCTGTGAATTGTTTAAATGTATTTAAAATGTACATTATGCAGTCACTGGGCACAGACATAATGCTAACAACTTCTCCTTTATCATGCAAAATTTCTTTGACAGCTTGGCATTTAGTTAATCACATTTTTAAACTGAATGCACCCCAACACAGTGGACCTACTTTTCCAATCTGTCAGCCAGAATTTGTCATTAACAAACTTGATAAAAAAAATTAAATACTTGAGTTTTCTCCTCAAGCGGGTGACTTGACACTCAGTTGAAGAAAATGTGCATTTCCAGTAAGATGAACAAGCAATTATTAGTTGAGATTTTTCTGTTTCTATAAAATGAATACATTTCTTTACTGTTTGTGGAAGGTCTCGGATGAGCGACTGCTGTGTATCAAAAGGAGTTAACCTGATCAGAGCTCTGAAGGAGCTGTGTAGGTTAAGAGGAAAAAGGAAAAGCAGCAAAAATGAAGTTGAACAGAAGAAGCAGGGAGTTAATCTGGTGTTCAGAAAGGTATCGATAACCAGGATGCTCAAAAGGAAAAACGAGACAAGGAGCCTCCCTGATGACCGCCCTCACCACTCCCTTCAGTGTGGTGGTCACATTAGCTTTGAAGAACAATTGTGGTGGGAATGCAAATCAGTCCATTTCAAATATTTGTTTGGGAAAAAAAAAGAAAAAAAGCACCAAAAACAGCAAAAGTCATTGCTTGGCTACCAGGTTCTTGTTTAGATTTTGGTTGGATAAAGACAGAGGCCCCACCCCCAAAACACAGAGTACACCTTTCCTAACTTGTTTCAAGGATATAACTCATTCCCAGAGCAGAGAAACTGTATCTTTGAATAACATAATAGTTAACATTCAACTTCTTAAATTTTGCCTGAGAAACTTTAAAAATGCTTGCTGTGAACAATAAAAAACACTGCTCTGCACCCTCAAGGGAAGCAAGTTATCTTTAAGCAGTGATTAACAGACTGATTAGGTGACCTGTTAAGTGTAGCTCCTTGCTACTGTTCTGCAGTCGATCCTACGTTCACTCTAACAACCTACTTATCCATGCTATGTCATCTCACACTGAAAGACTCACAAACAACCATCTACAGCCTTTAGCGACTTGCAGTAAGGTTTCTTTCTTCTCCAAGTATTCTGATATGCTTGGGAGGGGACAAAGCCCTCCAACTGCTGGACTCAAGTTCCTAGGGCATGAGAGGGAACCAGGTCCTGGACATGAGAGACCTAGGCCTAGTTCTCTAAGAAAGGAGTAACAACATTAGCTAATTGTAACTGGCTTCTGGCACACCACAGTATGCTGCACTCAGCAGTCAAAAAACACAAGGAGACTTTCAAGCATCTACCTAGCATGCCTGGTGTGTCACATCAGCAAAGCACGTTTTCATCTACACATAACTCTGCTGTTCAGGAATACTATTATTCTTGTTATGTAGGAACAGAAAGAGTCAGCACGACACAAGCTAAATTTTAAAGGTCTTTTGACAGCCAAAAATGCAAATAAATGGCAAATGGATTTTTTAAAAGCATCCTAAAATATGCAGCACTGAAAACAGTGTTACATACAACTGACAAGTTGAGGACATTTTGGTCCCAGCAGTCCTGAAAACATGCAGAGAGCAGCCACAGCTCTTAGCAGCTTTTCTACTTTCCAGCAACCACATGGCTTAGAGGAGAAAAGAGACCAAGGGAGGCTGCCAAACAACCTGGAAAGACCACAAGCAGCCAGAGTAGGGTTCCCCAAACATAAAGATAACCTCCTTTCTGCATCACTGTCTTTACACCTACCTCTTTTTCCTACTCTCCTCAGTCTCTCCCATCACTTTTTTTTTTCTACTCTTTCACTTTCCCAGCCTCTTGCTTTAGGCTAAATCCAGCTCCCTCAAGACATATAAGAAGAAACACAGAAAGCCTCCGCAACCACACTGATTTCCCTGCTGGCATGTGGCCTATCTGTGCCTCAGACAAACACAGATCACAACATGCAGGGCAGAGAAGGAAAAAAAACCCAACCAAATAAATGAACAAACAAAAAACCTCACTTACTACCCTCTCTGTATGTGCTGTTGGAGGCTATGTTATTTGCGGTTGATCGTGTAGTACACATGGCTTACAGTAAACATATCCTTTAAAAGCAAGCAAGCACCTTACCTTCCAAGAACCCCCTTACACCCCAACATTTGTCACAGGAGAATGAGTATCCCATCTAAAAAATATCCCACAAACCAATTTATGGGATTGGTCAATGAGTGCAGACTGGAACTTACCATTTCTTAGGTGCTGCCACCCAAGCCCACATCAGGCGTCCCTTGCCCTGAGCAGCCTCAGCTGAAACCCCACCACGATCCTGAGCTGCCAGCCCCATTTCAGCTTCAGATGGGACAAGTTAGGCTGGGCTCAGAGAATGATGTGGGTAGCAAGACTGGGCTGCCCTGTGATTGTGGATGAGCTGGGAGTTGGATCCCAGCGGGAGGCAGGGCTAGCGTAGTGGTGGGTCCCCTCCATAGTCCCAGGTGAGGTGATGTGGCAGGGCTGAAGAGTATCCAGGTGACCCAATTGTGACATACTCATGATTCTAGGACACACGTGGGAGGCAAGGCTCCAAAGGGAACTGCCACGCAGCTGGAGCAAGGCTCCTGGTCCAAGCTGAACAGGAGCTGCTGGTGCTGGGGGCAACAGCTGTGGTGGGGAGGAGGTCCCAGGTGATGCTGTTCAGGGTGACAAAGGGCTGTTAATGCACTCAGGGCCCTGCCATCCACACTGCTGCCAGGGGGATACCAAATCTTTAACTGCCCTGCCACACATGAGTAACTTCGACCTTGGGGATAATTTTTTTTTTTTTTTTTTTGGTGCGTATAGTAAGTGCTGCTCCATTGTTCTCTTTTGTTTCATTATTTTCCCTCCTTCAAAAATCACAAGAGATGTTGGTCACGTTACTTCTCTCCCTGCAGATATGTAAATTTATTGTCTTCACTCTTTTTTTTTGGTAGCACATTTTCCAAAGGTTTCTGCTTGTCACCTGACCCATGCTGAGCTGTCTCTCAGCCTTTACACCTTCCCTGGGAGTGTTAAATTTAAAATATCTGCTCAAGCTGTTAGAGGAGCTGCACTTTGAAGCATACATTTGAAGCTCAGTAATTCAGCTGATACTTCTTGTAGAAAACATTGATGGAAGGTACCAAACAATAACGAAAGGGCTCTTCTGTCTATAGGCTTACTTCATTTTTTGACACGAACTACTATTCTGAGCTGGAAAATGCAAAGTTGTGTTATGTTGAACCACACAAGAGCTCAAATGGATCTACGTTAAAAATGTCTGCTGGGAGAGAGTGAGCAAAGATATAGATTTCCTGGAAAAGCCTTAGTAGGGCAAAAATAGCTAAGTCTTCTAATTATTTTTTCTTTCTTTCTTTTTCCTTTTTTTTTTTTTTTGTTCACATTAACTTACCAAAATAAGGCCTAGATTCTTATCATGAAGTCCAAAA
>JAVCKT010097579.1:0-11556 GCA_032273925.1 Rhynchotus rufescens
GGATTTGTGGGTGTCGAGTTTCCTTAGGTGCTCTCTGACCCACTCTTCCTCTACCCAGGGCAAGCCTTCCTCTCTCCTGCTCTCTTGTGTCCCTAGGGCCTGGGATTCTAGAGGGCTGCCTCTGACAAACATAGAAGCAAAGGCAGCAGCTCTGCTTTCTCCGTGTTTTTTGTAACCAGGGTACCCACCCCGTTCACCAAGGGACCCATGAAAACTAATTCCTCTTCACTCACTTTCTAGAAGCTGAGGTCATAAGACAGTCAATTTAGCTTTAATAGAAACTGGGCCATAGCTAAAATTCATAGGAATTTAATGGACCAAAAAAAAAACCCAATATAATTAAAGCCAAATGTCATGAAGGAAGAATTTCTTTTTATCACTCAATGAATTGGTTATATGTTATAACAAATAAATATTGCATAAAATATATTAGTTTCATACATAAATAGTATAGATGCAGGTATTTTATATCATCTATCTCTTTATCTGAATAAAGAAAAATGTCTGCTTTTGCTCACTGTACTGTACAGTGTTTCAACTCGGTTACAGGCACAAAGAGCAGATGTTTGATTTAAAAGAAGGATGTAATGCCACGCCATTGCAAAAATAGGGCAGTTTAAGAAAATGACAGCAGTACCATTCTGCTAGCTTACACTAATAAGAGCTGGCAACATAACAGTGTATGTCATTATAAGCTGTCATCATGAAAAATTATGAGAGACACCAGCTTGCCAGAACTGCTACATTTACTGAGGCCCTTACTATTTAAGTTATTCATTTGCTCATGAAAGGGAACAAAGCAAAGACAAATCAGAGCAATCTTCTAGTGTGTCCTTTAAAAAGGAGGTTTTTCCCTATGATTTTCCATTTCTTAGGTGTGTATGTTCTGTACAGCTTATACAATAAAAAGCATCAAATCTTCTTGTATACAGTAGACAAAATGACCACAAAAGTTTTAATTTAAGAATATTTCATACTAAAAATAAAAAGTAAATTTCCATGGGATCTGTGTTCTCCTTCGTAGTATTCAAGGTAATGTTGCTCACAAAGACAAAATGAGATACTGATATTTTAACTGCAGAACTGGAAGAAATTTAGGAATACCATAATAGGAATCTACCTGAGCTAATCAGTCCCGTTGCAAAAGGCTTCTGAGATCAGACTATTTTCTCTGCCATGACATGTAGATGTATCTACATGTCGGTAGATACTCAGTCACTCACTCACTCGGTGATAATGTGGATATTTGTAAACCACTGTCACACACCAATTTCTCAAATATACAGCAGAGAACAGAAACAAATTCAGAATAATAATGTAGAAATGTGTTCTACTTCAGTAGTGAATGTAGTTTCATCTAAAGTGCTTTAGGAATTACATTATGTAGTGCTACCTCTGCAAGAAATAACTCTTTCTGAGGTACTAGCAAAGTCTGGCTTTAGTTTCATGTTTTATAAGTGCCAACTTATCCATATTATCCATAATTATTTCCTTGTATGGGTGAAAATTGCACTAAAACACATAAAAAAGGAGATCAATTTTATATTATCATTTGTCCTGCTCTGTTTTAATGCTAATGTGGAATATGTATAAGGTGGGGAAAAAGAAAAAAAAAAATAATCTGAGATCTCAATACTGTATTTATCAAAGCAATGAATACTTATTAAGATGTCCTAGTCTCCCAATGGTTAAAAAAAAGAAGACAAAAAAAATCACATTTTCCCCCAATTAAAAAAAATGTAGCTTGCTTGCTCACTGCAGTAAGCAGAAAAATGACACAGTGCTGGGTAAATGAAGCTCATTCCTTCCCTATTAAAAAAAAAATAAAAAAGGGTCCATCTGAAAGACAGTTGGAATGATAGCTAAAGCTTAGTGCTGTTTATGAATACTTGTGCTTCAGTGGCAGACATGTCAAAGGAAATTCTTTTCTTACCTATTATAAACTGTAGAAAGATAGCCAAGAATCTTACTATGGCATGCATAGTAGAATCCTTACATATGACTTTGTGAAAAGGGGCTAACAGAAGTGTGAAGAAAAAACACGTGCACCTACATAATGAAGAGAAAATAGAACAAGACACAATTTTATGTGTAGGACTGGAAGGTACTATTCAGTGTACTGAGACTTAAAAATGTTACATAGACATGTTTCCCATGAAAATTTTATATGGAAAAAGATTAAAGCTTGAAAAGTACAGAACTCATCATAATTCCATATGTAATAAGACTATTCTGAAATTTATTAATGTTCATCCCATGACATTGATTATTTTCATTATCATTATTAGACTAAGATGATAACCAATTGTGTTCATCTGTGATTTATGGATTGACAGTATGTCAAAGTCTACATATAATTTTAGTTTTAAGAAAAGAAAGGAATTAGGGACTTCTCTAATTTAATTTTATCTAAATTAAAATGAATATAAGCATAGGTGTCTACTTCTCAACCATAAATCCTATTATGTTTTTTTTTTTTCCTGTCAATAGAGATATTCATCTCAAGTATTTAAAATGTTGTTAGACTGTACTCTGGAAGTGACTATTTTCAGTCTTTTGATTGTAAGGAGAGTTCACACAAATAGCTCATAGGAGATGTTCACACTACACACTACTAGGTGAATAACCATGTATATCTATGATCACTTTGAACAGCATAGGACGTCTTTGAAATCAATATAGAACTGAGCAAGTGGAGTAAAGTCCTACTGGAAACTTATTTTCTAAAGCAGCCTCTAAAGAGAAGGCAAGATATATTAGGTTATCTCAACTCTTAGTAAATAATTTTATCTATAAATTTTTAAAGCACATTAATAAATGTGTCCTGTCCTTAAACGGAAATAGAAATTGAGAAGCACTTATGTTGAGATTTTTCAATTTATAAAATTGAAGTGTTTTAAAAAAAGGTCCATATTAATGGCAAAATATTTTTAATATTAAAATATTAAAATTATTTATTCTAAATGAAACAGAATTAACTGTCTTATGTTTCAACTAATAATGAATGAGAGGCAGTACATTTGCTTAAGAATGTAGACAAGACTTAGGTCCAGATTTTGACATAAAAGGAAGACAAAAGAATTAATAAAGTTAGAGACGGATTCATCTTTGATTTAGATCTGTGCTCTGGATGCTTCCTTTTGAAATATTTGACTGTAATAGTAAGAGAATATTTCTGAGAGGGATTATTAAAATAATATTTTTCATAAACAGGATATTTTTTCTTACAGTTAGTTTAATATCATCCTGTTTCACACATAGGTCACCTTTTTTTTTTTTTACTTTTTGTTTGTTTTGCATTTTTGTTTGCATTTCCTTTCTTTTCTTCTTTCTTTCTCTAGTTTCTTTCTTTCTTTTTTCTCTAGTTTCTTTCTTTCTTTCTTTCTCCTTTCTTCCTTTCTTCCTTTCTTTCTTCCTTTCTTTTTATTTCTTTCTGTCTGAATAGAAAAATATACCATTCAGTCATACTAGTTGGATCAGCTGGCTGAGTTTCCTGAGAGAAAAAGTGATAAAACATCTGAACTCCACACAGCAGCCTCTTTAACTGGCAGAGGTACCAAATTCTACTGAGACTTTAACAAGTCCTACAAACATATTAGGAAGATGGGGCAGATAGGAAAGAATAAAGACTACAGACATTTCTCTTCACCTAGTGTTCTGTAGACTCAACAGAACATATTTCGGCCTATTGTAGCCTAAGACATCATCCATAACTCTTCTCTCCATGATAGAAGTCAGTACTATAAAAAGCAGAGCTTTAACCACAGGGAATAGTTGGACATATATCCCTAAGAAACCAGAAACTAGCAACATATGACCACTGGGGCTATGCAGCATATTTCTTAAAATAAAGCAACAAATACTGCAAAAATTTTATTTGGGTACAGGGAAGAATTCACCCAGTAATATCTTCTGGTCTTGGAAGCATTCCTCATGTCTCTTGTTCTGCTTTACGCTTACTCTTCATATGAGCATTCTCGCCTGGAGAATATGAAATGAGAGCTGGAAGGAAGTTAAATGGGAAAATTCTGAGATTTCAGAAAGTTCCCCAGAGAGTGGGACAGCATTTAGCTATAGAAATTCAGGAGTGGGAAAATTTCGGTTGTGTTCTGCCAATTTTCAATTCATCCTGACATTTCTAAACACTTGGGCATTTTGAATCTACTTGACATTTTGTATTTTGGAGGACTTGGTTTAGGTACACCTTTGTTTATGTTATCTATCATCCAAATATTTCTGTGGAGCCTTAAATATTTGCTATTTACTAATTTTCCTGCAGTAACAAGCTAGGTATACCCTTTATTAGCTCTCTGTTTACATTAGGATTCCCAGAAAGCCTGTGTATTAGAGACAAAAAAAATCTTGCAGGTCATGAACTATCAGCTTTCTTTTGTACTCTTAAGAGATTTTGTTTACACCTTAGAATATAACTAAATATAAAATAAATAAATAAATTTGTCTTTATATTTTTGGGATTCCTGATCCTGCTGCATGTAGAAGCTTTTGCTGAGACACTATTCTAAACTGTTTCATTATCCAATTTTACATTTATTGTACATGTAGTTTGGATATGCCTCCAGTAAGGATAAATTCCTTATTGCAAGCAGTGTATTTTATCCATTTACTTTCTCACATTTACTATTTCTATTTTAGTGCCACTAAAAAAGTCTCTGAGAATATATCAGCTTATGCATCTGCATTAAACTTTAAAATTAACTAACAAAATAAGATTCCTATTTGCTTTCAGAACAATATCCTGTAAATGATGTGCACTAAATCCATGAAAATTTCTTGAAAGTTTTCTTATTTTCCACAGTTTTCACTTTATAGTGGATCTTGGAAAATGATGTGATCTACTACAGTTCTTGTCCTATTTCTACATTGGAAGTTAGCATCATATTATACTGTTTTTTCAACCTGGACTGTTTTACTCAAGGGCTTATTCCTGTACCAGCTAATAATTAGTCTCAAATATTAATAACAATGTTATCTTCTACCAGCAGGACAACACCTTTTTTATGTTGATATTTTTCTTCAGCCTTAACACTTTCCTTCTCTGATTAAAAGCAACTCTTCTTTGTATTCACAGAGAATTATTTCTCACATGTTCTAGATTCATAGTTAACCTCCTCTGACAGAATTAGCTGAATCTACTAAAAAAAAAAAAAAAAAAGTTGTTTTCCAGTGAACTCTTCTCAGAAATTAAACTACCTTCCAGCTGCCTTCTTTCCTACTGACACACACTGTTTACTTAGTGAAATGCTTTTTAATCTCTTTTTCATTTTCTCCAACTTTTCTAAAAGTTTGAATTTTTGTGAACTTTTAAATTTCCTCAACTATTTTGATTCTTATATTTATAGATATAGGTTTGGATATAGATTATATATACATGTTTTCGCGCATTTTAATTTTGGCACTTTGTTGTTCATTGACCACTCAGAGCTCAGGAAGATGCCAGGTCTACCTTCTTTCAGTGTCTGAAATCAAGTTTGTAGGAAGAAATGGCAAAGAAAATTCAAATAAAGCCTGGAGGTTGACCAGGCTTTAAGACAGCAGTGAAAAGATACTTGACTGCAATGAGGAAGGACATAGTAGTGTTTTATATATAACAATGCCAAGAGGATGAGATACAGTTAGAACTGAAAAAGAAAAGAAAAAGGAAACCAAAGAAAAAAAAAGAAAAAAAAAAAGGAAATGGTTGCTGGGTTGAGACAAGGACAGGAAAGCATGACAGGAATCACGATTTCTTAAAGACTAATGCGATACTCAGGAGGAGGCATAGTTAGAAGATATTGAATAACAGTATTGCACAAATAAACAAGGCAGTTAAAGTCATTGAAAAGAGAGAAGAGCATGGAGTCATTTCTCAGTGAGAAGTGGAAGAGGAGGAGGAATGAGATAAACACATAGTTTTTTCAGATATTAATGTATCTACTATTGACTATATAGTAATATCCCAGAAACTGAACTGATATACACCACCTATATACAGATGGCATCACTGATTCTTTTATATATGTTGTGGGATGACAATATATTTGCATATATTCTGACAGCTGCAACTGCCCATTAGGTTAGCTTGGTTGGATTTTTCTTTTATTCAGATCCCTTAACAGCTTCAAATAGCTTGTTTGTAGACCAGTGACTATGTTGTCAAGGGAACATTCATTCAGTGCCAAAAAGCAATCCCAAAACACTTGTCTTCCCACCACACATGATTTTGCTTCAAGCTTAGGAAAGGTAAAATTAATATCCAGATTTCTTTATAGCTTTCCTTCCTTCCTTCCTTCCTTCCTTCCTTCCTTCCTTCCTTCCTTCCTTCCTTCCTTCCTTCCTTCCTTCCTTCCTTAAGGTAAAAGTTTAATATATCTTGGTTCTTCAAGACCATAGAAATGCACTTTGCTCCACTGGGAAGAAGACTGTCCCCCTGAGAGCAGCACCACTTTTAGCATGCAAAGACATGAGATACTGGACTGTAAAACTGTGACATTTTTATGTATAGAAATGTTATTTTAGGCCATTTAGAGACATTCCTGTGGCTCCCTGGGGGCACGATACAGTCAGACTAAGATTCAAAAATAGATCCAATTAAATTTTTTAGCAACTCAAACATTTGCAATTTCTTTCCTTTTCCTAAGAAAATCTAATAGCAGGCTGTAAATGTACATGTGGGAAATTAGCATCTCAGTTGAACTGAAGTAAAAAGGAACAAGAAAGTAAACCAAAAAAATGAACTTTCCAAATTCCAAATGAATTCCAAATGTCAGGGTAACTATAATTCTTAAAGCCCTTTGGTTTAGTCTAAAAACAAACAAACAAGCAAACAACAAACAATGATGACAAAACTATGCTTTCTTCTGTCTCAGTCAAAAATCAGTTTCCAAAAGATACTCCAATGCAGGTGGTTTCTCAAAAGTCAGCCTAGCTAGTAAGAACTGACGATAAGCCACCAAAGACTATCTAAGGGCTTGAAAAGAAAATTTAGGAATATATCCAAACCTTTGGATATATATGGAATATATCCATACCCTTGCTATGAAACAAATAAGCAAATATCTGTTCAGCAGTTTCTTAATCTTTCTATAAAACTCCTTATATTTCCCCACTGCTTGTTCCAAATTTGAGTAATCTAGCTATAGTATCTTCCTTCCACTGTGCGGAAGGATAATATTCTCTAAACTGAACAAAATTCAAGGATCTAAGCCCTCAAACTCCAGAAGTCAGTTGCCTTCCTTTGAGTAAACCTAATGAGCAGAAACAGAAACATAGCAGCTTGTTATAAAATCCGGCAGCAATGGAAACCACCTCAATTTTTCTACAGAAAGTTGGCTTCCCACAAAACACAGGATAAAGATCTGAGAATCTCTAAGATCTGAAGAGAAACAAATTTTTGTTTTGATTACTATATATCTGGCTCATATATTCACTAGATTAAAGGTATTTCTGATTAGGGAGTATTTTTCAGGATTTATGTTTCAGCCCTGGGGCAGAAACATAGAGCATGCAGAAGGAGAAAGGAGTGAAACCGATATTAAGGTGTCCAGAGAGTTCAGCAGTACAGAATGCTGGACTCCGGGCCTTCGTCATTTTGTGCATTTAATCTCAATTAAAAACAATGATTGGATAATATATATCTAACCAAAAAAAAAAAAAAAAAAAGATAAGACAATCAGATAATCCTGAAATCCTAAAAACAGACATTAAAGATTCTCTAAATGAATGCCTCAATCTGCAGAACAAAGATTCTTCTAACATTTTTCTTCCTGGTTTGTAAATCCTGCACTTTCTGTACAATGGCTCATTTTCAATTGATGGAGTGAAGTATGCCCTTATCAAAAAGAACCTACTCCTGGAAAATGGAAAGCTTGAAGAGAGCCTAGCATGTACATACCTATTCTCTATTCATTTATTCCTATCCTCTGGATTGTTACTTAAAACACATAAGAAAGCACTATCACAATCTTCTAAAAGATTCACTTAGGTATTTCAAACTAGTCTTTAGGGGAAGATTCTAGTTTATATCTCCCAAGAGGAAGCAGGAGGATAACTTGTATTTCTATTTGTCTTAGTGTTTTCTTTGCAGCATAAGATTTCCATCTCTATCTCTCTTGGTACTAGTACAATACTAGTATTGTACTAATATCTATATGTGCTATTAATGTTAAACATAATTGTGGTAACATCTCCGGAGGTCTCAAAACCCACCTGGATACCATCCTGTGCCATATGCTCTAGGTGTCCCTGTTGGAACAGGGGAGTTGGACTAGATGATCTCTAGAGGTACCTTCCAACCTTAACCATTTTGTGATTCTGTGATATGCTATCTCAAACCTAAAAGAAATGTAGAAATTACTGACTCAAGATGAGCCACCACTGTAAATTGTAAAACACTAATAATACCTGTATTCAATTTAATCAAGTATAAAATCTAGATACAATGCAAGAGGTTGAAGGACTGGTACTGATAGTCTAATGATCTAGAATTTATTCTGCAGTTATAATTGCGCCACATGATAGAAACTGGAAAAATAACCTGAACAAACAAATGAACAAAAAACATTTTTAAGTACTCTTTGCTACAGGAAAAAAATAGGTACAAACCAACTATATCTATCTATCTGTGTATCTATCTGTCTATGTATCTATGATACTTCTTAGTGCTTCTAACAGGTATTTGATGCTTATGGGACAGATCTTAATATATTTTGATGTATTATATTTCTAATAATTGTTCTGTTTCTCTATCCTCCTGCAGTTTATAACAGACTTATTTTGCAGTCTCTCAGAGGAAAAGAAGAAAAACGCCAATAAATTAGAGACTTCAAATTCTTTGAAACTTTTACAAAATAAACTAGTAATATATCCATCTTTAGATGCATAAAAATCTAAACCTGGATTTCTTTTACTTCATGTGCAATATTTTCTTTCCCCTTTAGGCTACAAAATCCTATTGAGATCAATGGCAAACTTGGTAAGATTTAGCTCAGGTCCTTTTTATGAACATTATAGCAGTATGATTTTATGATGCTATCACAAAAGTGAATAAAAGCAATTTTTGAACTTATATCCATGAATGATCCCAAACCTACCATCTGATCCATGAGAAAGTAATAGTCAAGTCACCAGACATGAATCTTATTATTTGCTTTTAGCACAGACATCTGCCTATACAGCAAGAAAGATACGTACCTCATGCAAATAACCATAGATCAGACAAATGCAATGTAGCTAAATCAATTACACCTGCTGAGAATTTGACTACATAACTTCTTGTTATTTGAGTTTAAGACAGGGTAAGCATATATTCACTTAAAATAATTTATTATTCTGGCTAAGCTGCTGTTGTACATGACATGTAAATTCATTTTTGGCTATTTTCTTTATTGGTAGAGAAAGATGTCTTTTTGGGGAACAAACATGGATTTGAACAGTACATTGATTAATTATTTGATGCATTAACTAATGGCAATGGGAATAACAAAGTCTTAGCTGATGTGACACTTTCTCAAGTGCTTGTCTTGTTAGCAGTAGCTCATGCTTTCTTTTGTCTCATATTAAAGGTCATAGCACATACAGGTGTAGGACTACGGGTTCATTGTTGTTGCTACTCATTTCCCAAGCAAAGTGTTCCTCTTGTGCTGACCTCCTTCAAACTCACTTTGTTCTTTAGCTTATTCCCTTGTGCGATGAGAATTGGTCTTGCAAGCACCAGCAAGCCACTGTGGTGTGACATGCATTCTGACAGTTCCCTCCTTGGGCAGTCTTCATAGTTTTCAGAGTCTCTCACTTTAATTCAAATCGCCTTTTCAAGAGCCAGAAGTGCTGGTTGACACTTCTGTTTACACCTTTATTTATTTTGGGAATTCATCCATGCTATGTGATTTTAAAATACATATTTAAAGCAGGATGTATCAAGGAGAGCAGTGTGTTCAGAAGGTTGCAACAAATTGCCAGAAAAGGTTCTGCTCTTCTTATCTGCAGACTCTCTTCACTACTTCAGGCCTGTTCACACTCACTGATGCACATTTTTTTTAAAGTCAGAGTGTCCTGGCTTTACTGTGCAGAGAAGAGTTCTTTTTTATTTTTATTTTTTTTTTTATTTTTTTTTTTTTTTTGTGCTTTTCAAGGCAAAGCTATCATTGAACAAACCAGGAGAAGAAGGATACTTTTACCTTGTGTTCTTTCTCATTGCAGAAATATACACTTTTCATAATTTAACTTTTTATGAACAAACTGGCCTAAAGTCCATGACTATGTTTTTCCTTCACAAACATTTAAATATATTAAATAGTAACACTTGTACTGTAGGTTGTTGTTTTAGAATTGATTACTTGGCCTGTATTCAGATACAGATTTATCCCCATTGGCACTGTTTTGTGCAGTACGTGTCATCACACATCACTTATTGAGGTCATAAATTTCACAGCCTCCACCATTGAGACTGAAATAGAATCTATCCTTGACGTGTCCTACCAGGAAGAAGGTCTCTATTCTTTCAGAAAGATATGTGAATGCTGCAGGAACAAAATGAAAGAATCCTCCCAATAATAGAAAAAATGTAATTATTAATTAACATAATGATCTGGAAATATCTGAAACAGGTTCCCATCTTGCATAAAGAGAGCCAAAATTCTTGTAATTAAAACTAGTCAAGTAGTATTTGTGAATCCAGTACTTAAATTATTTAGTACTGTTATGAACAAGCTACACTAAAGTCTGTGATTACCTTTTCTTTTTAAATATTCAAATATCGTGATTATAGCAGTTGTATTGTGGTTTGCTCATAAACTTTCTACAAATTGATTACTTGAGGTAATTATAGTCTTATTTGAAGTTTAAGACAGACCCCTGAAATTTCTTATTTATAGCATACAGCAAGCAATGGATAGCAAAGAGCTTATGGAAAAATAAAACTAAAAAATAAAAATAAAAATAGAACAAATTCATAAATTAAATATTTACCAGTTTTAGGACATCAGATAATCATTTGAATATTCATGACTACTCTGATCCAACAGAGTACACATTACAGATTACACATTACATCCATACACATTAACAGATATTATTTTCTTATAAAGCTTGGTAGTCTTTAACATCCATGGATAGATTCCAAAGTTTTTTTTTGTTTCTCCTATGTATGTAAGTTTATGTGTCAACAATTTTGTTTTTACTTTTATTCTGTTTCCTTTCAAACTTCTCTTCCCACAAGGAAACGGTTTCCTTTTTTTGCTTCAATCTAAAATCACCATTTTTTTTTTTTGACTTAACAACTTTCCAAGTACTGAGATTCACAATTCCTTTGTTCAGGTTAGGATAGAAAAAAAATCTATTTGACCCACCCAGCAATTTTATCATCAAAAGTATAATACCTATCTAGATATTGGCCTTCATTTATTTTTTGTTTTGCTTTGTTTTCATGTGAGTAAGTTTACCTTCCAAGGCACTTCTTAACATTTTCTTCCCACTATGGACATATGAATGTACTTTCTCCAGAAGGAATTAGCTGTCAAGTAACAAAAGTTGAAATAACAGGAAATATCAGCTTAAAATAGT